>JPKZ01001201.1:508191-546632 GCA_000803305.1 Toxocara canis | reverse complement strand
TAACTCTCTAATTTCGTTGTGCTGTGCTCATTTCGCTACTAAATGTGTTGATTCCCCAGGCTATAAGTGTTTTGCGGCAAATTTTCCACCAGCTTTTCATGTTTCACCTACTTTCATGCAGTATTTTTATGCCAAATTCAACCATAGAAGGTTTTACCGAACAAGTTAAGCGTGAAACACAGCCAAACGAGTGTGCTTGATGCAACCAATTATCATAAGCAAACCGAAGGGACTGAGAAAACATTTGGAAGTTTTTTTTGTTTTCATGTGTTAGCGCTCAGGTTAAAAGCCCTTGAATGGTAATTAGTGGCTCTTCAGGAAATTTTTATTCTGTTTAAGGCTTTTTTTCAGGTGTTTCTGACTGCATTGTTTACCTTTTGCCTTTTTTATGCGCTTTCAGCCGTAGCGGAAATGCATGATGGGACCATCCTGACTGCTTGTGCTGCCTGTCGGCTGCATGGAAAGTCTGCCGGCCGTTCAGCGGAGATAGCTTATTGACGAACCTCTATTGGAAGGCTACGTTAGGTTCACTACTTGCCTTTTCAGGCTTCCGTTTGAAAACAAACCCTATGTAACTCTTTCAGCTCTGACATCCGCAATTTTGTCTTGCTATCGACGTTCGGCAATTTGCAGTTTCATCATATTTTAACTGTGCGATTCGGCATGTGTGCCGTTCAGTATATCAACTAAGACGTTATCCGTGTTTTGTTTCATCAACTAACTTGAATGTATCTGTACCATATTATTACGTAAACGAGTTTAAGCGAGATTTCGGTCTTTTGCGTGCGGAAATCTTGAATAATAACCATCTCAACGTTTTCGTTTGCTGATTAATCTTGCTTGAGAGCCATACAGACTAAGTTTCAACTCCGGAACCAAAGAACCCACATCGATGAAACTTGGCAAGCATAATAGCTGGTATAGCGGAACCTTTTAAACCAAATAAGCTAAGATTAATGACGTCCTGGAGGAGTTGTCAATCATGGAAAATAAGGTCATGGGAAAGGTAAGTCACAGGAATAACTGTCGCACCTACTTGAAGTTTCCCCGAGCTATCCTTTGTACATGGTGAAGATTGCAATGTTCCGCATCGCTTGACCCCAAATGAAATGAATCGATCTTGACGGTGGTTATTCCCCGACCACCCTTTTTTGCCTAATTGATTTTCATATGCTCCAACTCAGCCAGAAATCAATCAATCCTTCAATTTTTTCCCACCGCCCTCGCAACGCCAATGATTTTCCTCGCCAGTTCGCCGCAACAGCTTCTCTGGTTTTTGGGTAGAAACCGGCGGACAGACCGCAAACACACACACGCGCACACACAAATATACGCACATATATGCACACACACATACACACGCATGCACACACACACACACACACACACAAACACACACACCTACATACACACACACGCACCCACACACACACACATCCACAGACATGCACAGAGACAAACGCACACACACGCACACACTCACGCATGCATACATGCATACATGCATGAACACACACACAAACACACACACGAACACATACACCTACATACATACACACGCACGCACACACACCCACAGATATGCACAGACACAAACGCATGCACGCGCCCACGCACGTACATAGATGCAGACATACACTCATACACATGCACACATACACGCACCCAAACATACACACACACACACAGACGTACACACACATACACACAAGCACGCGCGCGCATGCGCACACGCACCCGCGCACGCACAGGTACACATTACAGGCGTGCAGACGTGACCGTAGCTGCGGGGTGAGGCGTGTAGAAAGGAGACTAAAAAAATGATTGTGTTTTTTTTTCGTTGTTGGCTTGAATACAAGTAGAATTGGGATTAGGATTATAGGGTTAAATTAGGATTATGGGATTAAGACGGTACGGTCATGATAGGATTAGGAATGAAGTGCAGATGCATGTGAAGCCCAACAAAACTATGCAGGAAACGGTGTGAATTCGATGATGTTGCACCTAGAAATTCATTGTTTGTCAAAATGCTTCAGCTTGCATGCGTCTGCGCTGCTTTTTGGCATACTGAACCGGTTCAGAACTTAGTTTTACAGCAGCTGTTCATTTAAAAATGAGGTGTACCCGTGAAACCTGTGAAAACGCAATGCCTAATTTCCAGTTTGTTTCTCCAGTTGCTTCAAAAGCACGTGTTACGTATGCAGTTCAACCTTTGGTTAAGTTCCCACAAGTAATCTTCAGCAGAACTGGGGTCGGTTTTTTTTTTTTCAGTGTTGACGGGGTGTGTTTGTTGTATTTGCGTGCTAAGTGTCAACAAGTGAGTCGGCAATATCTGCGGAGGTTGTTCAGCGGCGATTACGAGCCGTCAATATGCAGTTCTTGAGTTGTGGCTAGGTGTTGCGCATTTGGATGGAACACTTGAAAATTTAAATCGTCAATGTGGATGATTTAAGGAAATTATGATACGTTGCTTGAATTCGTCACGTTGTCGATGCTAGTTTTGTTAATTCAAAGAGAAAAGCAACAATAAATTGTGATGCGGACTGGCGACTGGTAGAAAAATCTCAGTCGCACAGGGACGAGACCTTTCCAACACTATGAATTAATAGGAGAGGACTCAAAACCTGCAGGAGAGGGGGGGGGGCTTGGGCAAAATCCGCAATTTTTTTTTTTTGCGATTTTGTACATCCCGTTGGAAAGCATGCGGTGACAGGAGAAGGCTAAATGTGATTCATTTTGCTGAAGTAAGGGAAAGGCAGGAACCGCTGTTCGTTTTTTTTTTTTCAGATTTTATGCTAACGGTATGGAAATGAGCAGTGTGGGATGAAGACCACCGATTTGTGATCGCAATATCATGAATTCACTATGTTATAAATGGAAGCTAGCTACGCTTGGCAAATACTCTCTGAATCCACACTTTCAATTGCCGCATCAGACGAGGCTCCTAAGCGTGGGAGAGCGGTTTGAAGCGCATGCGTGATCAAACCATCTATGGGGCCGCTGCCTCTTTCCTCCGTTCTGCGGTGGATGATTAAAACAGTGCGTTTATTCAGTGGTTGCTGCAGTGTATTTGCGTTTTGTCTCGCTTTGCATTTGCTGCTCAGGCTATCTGTACTGTTTAGGGCCAAATTGCAGGAGAGAGTTCTCCAAATATGATGTTATCTCGTGGGAAGGATGAACTGCAATTGAGCGCTTCGAAAGGTCGACGACAGTCATTAGGTGCGGGTGCATTCGACATCTCACCACGAGGCAGTATTAGCGGTATGGAGGTACGAAAGCATCGACGTGACTCCAATAAGGACTTTTTTACGGTTCGGCGTGATTCAATGGTTCAAGAGTTTGACGCCCGCACCAGCGCTCCTGTTTACGCGGTATGATTGTTGTAGCATTTTTGCTGTGCTAAACTAAGTATGGCAGTCGATCACGCGTTATGCGCTTAAGCCACCAGACTGTTCTCTTCATTAAAACTTATTGTATCGCAAAGCGCTGAATAAGACTGCAGGCGGTGATAGATTCCTCAAAAGAATTGAGGACGATTTCTCAAGCTGGGATCTTTTAATATATGATGATGTTTAGTATATCATTAATTAAGTAGAGCTGTCAATGATGCCTACAGAGCTCAGAGCAGCCAGACAGTTACGGATCAGTCGAGTGCACTTTTTCCGCAAAATCTCTTGTCATTTTGGAGAATTCGTCGAATTGGTCGGAAGGTGCAGGAATTTCAGAGATTTTAGATGATTTCCGTAGAATTTCTCCGTTTTTGAACATTTTTCAGCGAAAAATCTTGTTGAGCAGGTGTGGTACCTCCACTGCTATCCCTGCCTATGCGTATTTCAATGCTTAATAGGCTGTTGACAAACTCTCTTGAAAGCGCTCAGTTTGAGGCCACTATGTACTTACTTTGGAATCAACGCAGAAAACGAGTAAATGAACTTCCATGCATGGTCCATAATGATCCTGAGACTACGACAAACCGAAAACCTCAGACGCGCGTGTTATACGCACGGCTGGAGTGTTTTGCAAGCGCAGATTCGCGCTTATCGCCGCCTACGCGCAAATACGGCGCCTGTGTTGCATTTTCTTTTCACTACGATCCCCAGGACATTCATATCGGTGAGGTCGTTTTGTGGTACTTTTCTCCTTAAAACAATATTACGTATAGTCCGGAAATACTTCGACGACTTTAGCACGGAAACGCATATGTACAGCGCAGGAAATTCACATATAATTCACGCGTTACTATTTCGAACAAAGTCATAACCTGGCTGTGGTTTTGTCTGTCTAAATTCTTATCATAGTCAAACTGACGTTGCTAGAGCATACAAAAGCAGACTTTAGGGAGCATTTTATCCGTTCATTATTTCGTAAACAGGAACTCATTCATCCAGATTTTCTTCATAAATTACTCATTATGAGAACGAGCAGTTTTTGTGGCTTTGCGAAGATGTCAAGTGCTCTCAACGATGTAATATGTATTCTCATGCGATTTTTTTGCTCCCCAACAAAAGAAGGCTTTTCGATCGAATTTTGTCGGTGTTTTGCAGCGTAGTATGCAGTTGTGCCGATCTACTTGTTGAAATATATACTCACTTGCATATCACATTCATGCGCTGCGTGACCCACTAGAGACGACTGTTTGCCTAATGTTAATAAATTTTTGATTTCATCTAACAGTTCGATCGTTCGTCACATCAATTCAATGTTATCGAGCTGATGAGGTCATCAACAAACAATATGAAGTTACTTTTAGGGTCTGAGTTCTGCTGAGTAGAATGCCGCACATTGATGCCGCTTACAAATTTCTTCAGTCCAATAGTACGTTTCAAATTTAGTGTTTTTATGAAAACAAAAGACGTTCCTATTTGCACTCTTAGAATTTTCTTATCAATAAATGGTAAGACGGTCAACGGGCAGCGAGAGAGAGCTTTTTTATCATATTCTTGAATTTGTATCGAGTACTGTTTCTGAATCATCATCGAAATTTCTTTATCGTCATCCTATTTTGCAGGGTGCTAGCATGTTCCTTTGAAGTAATTGCAGTAGGGTTCATACAAATGAATTTGAATAACGAGAATGTTTAGTGAAATTTGTTTAGCTGATCTTATCACGTTTTCTGCACATCTGGCCTCATCACGGTTTGTTTGACTTGATTACGTCTGTGAAATGATTCTAAGGATATCATGTGTTATTAATGTTTGCAAATTTTGTCAAAATCCAAAGTTATACGATTAGTTTTCGATAGCATGATTTTTTTTCTTTTGCTATGCTGCATGTGTGGCCTGATGCGATCGAACTCAGAAATAGCATAGCGTATGGAAATGGGATAGAAGGAAGCGTTTGCCACTTTTTTTTTTGCAAAATTTGGAAAGTGTTCTCTGCTTATGGTTGTTTTGAAATTTAATGGTTAGTCGTGCATTTGACCTTATCTTGCAAACTGACGGATATACGCTTCCGTTTCCCTTTACGCTTCTTCTTCGAACATGAGTTGTTTCCTCAACCTTCTCCCTCATCCACACCAAATTCCTCCCTCGTACTGCCTTTCCAGCCACCAGTAGTTACGCCTTGAAAACATGTAACACATCATGCCAGATTAACGGTCCTGCTTTAACTGTTCGCATTTGTCGTTCATTGCTTCTTTTTTAATTCTGAGTACGTGTAAGCGTCAGGTCGAGATAGGCTTTTCATTAAGTCCAGTAAAGGAAACCGCCTTTGAACACGGCGAATTTCTTTCGAAGTGGGCTACTATGTCCCCTAACATCATACTCGATGTTGTACAGTACATACGTGTACGTTACGACTAGTATCATTATTGCTCTCTATGTCTAACTGCGAGAGCAAATCGTTGTCTGTTTACGTAATCGTCGACAACAGCTGTCTGTTTTGGGATATCGGCCAATGAAAAATTTACGTGCTGTGGTGCGTTATGCTGGTGTAGAGTATAAGGAGTGTGCAACGTTGACGAGGCGTGGGCGGGCTTCCTTGAAATTGCATAAACCCTTTGCATTTTTTTGTTTCTTTTTCCTCACTATCACACATTACATGTGCAACTAAGCGCATTTGCATTTGAACTGCAGGTGAGCGTTTTTTTAAATGTTGAACTAATGTTCCGTTTCCCTTTACGCTTCTTCTTCGAACATGAGTTGTTTCCTCAACCTTCTCCCTCATCCACACCAAATTCCTCCCTCGTACTGCCTTTCCAGCCACCAGTAGTTACGCCTTGAAAACATGTAACACATCATGCCAGATTAACGGTCCTGCTTTAACTGTTCGCATTTGTCGTTCATTGCTTCTTTTTTAATTCTGAGTACGTGTAAGCGTCAGGTCGAGATAGGCTTTTCATTAAGTCCAGTAAAGGAAACCGCCTTTGAACACGGCGAATTTCTTTCGAAATGGGCTACTATGTCCCCTAACATCATACTCGATTTTGTACAGTACATACGTGTACGTTACGACTAGTATCATTATTGCTCTCTATGTCTAACTGCGAGAGCAAATCGTTGTCTGTTTACGTAATCGTCGACAACAGCTGTCTGTTTTGGGATATCGGCCAATGAAAAATTTACGTGCTGTGGTGCGTTATGCTGGTGTAGAGTATAAGGAGTGTGCAACGTTGACGAGGCGTGGGCGGGCTTCCTTGAAATTGCATAAACCCTTTGCATTTTTTTGTTTCTTTTTCCTCACTATTACACATTACATGTGCAACTAAGCGCATTTGCATTTGAACTGCAGGTGAGCGTTTTTTTTAAATGTTGAACTAATGTATTCATCTATTGATATTGCATTTAACGGTTCATTAAATTCAACGAAATGCAATAGGTCAAGCGCAGTAGGCGCTTAGCGCACTTTGTTTATTGTACAAAGTTAAGCAGTACGGTTATTTAATCGTTGGCGTGAGGTTAGGAGCGTAAAATAAACATTCATCTCAAAACACTTAAAATTTGTTCTTCACTATGCGTACAGTTTCCATCAACTGCAGAAAGGTGTCTTTTTTTTTTTGTTTTTTTGGCGATTTGAAGCAGTTGTCATTTGGCGACTACAAGCCATATAGCTGTTTGAGTGGCTAATCGAATGGTTCCGAGTGGTCTTTCAAGCGTTCTCATATAAATGCGTTAGCAAGCGCGTTTAGCTTAGCGGCGAATCTTTTGCGAAGATCAACGTATGTGTGCTTCATATATATTTTGCAATACTATAGCGTTTCCGATTAACCGAAAAGGGTTTAGTTACATCTCTAATTAATGACCGGAACGTGGTCGTGACCAAATTTTGATGCGATCATCATTCTTGCAATTTTGAACAATCGACGAATTAAGTTATCCTTCTGCAGTATTTTCTTATATTTATGTAACGAATCGTTCGGTCGAAAAAACTGACGCATAAGTAGCCTCCTTGTATAAAGCATTAATGTAACCCTCTGTTTACTGTGACCGAAATGCAAAAAAGAGATCAAATTCGTCAGTGCAATTTCGCCTTTTGATATTTATATTCTTGTCATATTTATATTCTATATATTCTTGCAAATCGCTCTGCTCATCAAAACAGTCATTTTTTAGAGCAGATCTATTTGTACCACCATAAAAGTGTATGGTATTGGAAATTTAGCGATTGTTATTTTCTTTTGCTTATTGGTTCAGTTTCCCCTATGTAAGTTGTGTCATATGCAAATTATTATCAAATTGGCAAGCAATAACATTTCAAATCTTTCTTTGTACTTTTATCGCAAACTCCATTCGCTCAAAAAACTCCACAGCGATCAACCGAAATTGGCGTGTCGAATTACACAAAGCGACGTGCAACAGTCTGAAACATCTGGTCATTACAACGTTTCCTCTATCAGTTCGTCTTTCTTTGCGTTAGACAAAATGTCGCTATTCTTCATACTCTTTGTCTATGCGTACGACACGAGTTCACGCCAAAAACAGACAGCAGACACATGTCGAGCCTCGAGCTGTAGCTTGGAATTCAGTTTAGCATTTAAAGTTTAGGAGATAGAACAGGCTTCAAGGACAACAACGCTTCCATTCCATAAGGTTGACGTGGAAAGAATTTTTTAATGTTTCACTAATAAATCTCTTTTAAGCAAGTAAAGCTGCGTTGATTGTGGTTTTACCTTTATTAGCAAAACTTGCTGAAGTGTTTCTTGATGACACTGGTTAAATCTTCTGCTGCAAAAGAGGATGGTTTGCGAGAGTAGTTGTTTGCTGCATGGGCTGCGTTTTTATTCTGACTGTAGTTTTATCATTAATTTGTATGAGTGAAGCTAAGAAAAACAGAATGGGAAAGTCTAGCATTTATGGTGCTGTAAATAAAGCACACAACTGTTGCAATTTTAGAGCGAGTGTAAATGGCAGAAAAGCGACACAGCTAATAGAGCAACAGAATTCCGACTCATTTCTCATCGGCCCTTCAGTTTGTGCTTTGGCGGTATCATTTGTTTCAGAAGCGTACGTATTGTAGTGCGGCATCGATCGGCAATATGAAACTAAACTCAAGATTGTAACAAAATATTCATGATAAAATATCATGGGAAAGTAAATACTCATGCCGAAAAAAAAAGATGTTACCCACTGTCTGCCAGGAAGGTTATTATTTATCCTTGAATCCATTCCAACCTGGAGTTTATGCATTTAGATTTTTTGATGTCACTTTTCTCGCAATATACTTTGAAGTGAAAGCAGAGGAAAAAAGTAAAAGCGCGAAATTTTCAAAAAAGAAAAGAAAATCACTGTTTGCTTTACAACTATTCACATACGTTGTTCGCTGATCAGCTCTTTCTGGTAACAACGAAAAACATGTCCAACGTGAGTGACAAGTTCGTTGTTTTTTTTAAATGTTCCCATCACCTGTCAAAATAGGTGAGCGTTGGACAAGACGCATGCACCACCGCTTGTTGGAATTTTTACACTGCATGTTTTTTAAACAAAAGCAAATAAACAGAAGGCTTCATCGCATAAGCTCAGTCTTTGAATCAACTGACACTTCTCGAATTTTTCGGACCTACACTGACGAACGAAAATAAGAAGTATGTGCAATACAGTAGTCGGTTACTTTTGTCAGCATATTGTTTAAATTCTCACTGATTTGTTTGCTTTTCGTCGTTTCGGTCATCACTTTTAAGTCTTTTATGCTCACTGTCGAAATATCTGCCCAACTGCAGGGGGCTATGTGTTGTCCAAGGTGTTCAAGCATCTGTTTTTTCTTTGGGGGGGGGGGGGGCGGAGGAGAGAGAGAGAGGAGGGTGCTGAATGACTCTGACTGAATGGACTGCTTTCCGCTATAGTACTTTAAAATCTTTTTTTGTTGCTATTGCAGTGATTCGTAAGAATATTCTGAATTTAGCGACTACGATTCATTGGCATCGTTATGCGTTTCGTAATCATTTGCTATCTTATTCGTTTCTTAGCGTGAAGAAACTTTGAACATAAATGAACACCGTTAGTAAAGCGGATTCGGAAAGTTCAACTACTGTTTAAATATAAACCTAAGTGGTGGAGTGTAACTTTGACGATTCTTTTTTTCAGCAAATTGTCAGCGCGCAATTGGCGTTAAATATGTGGTCTTCTAAGCCAACTAATACCAGCTTCTCGCTTATTTGTTTGCATCTGCAGCAATTCTTTCAGATAGTTAATGTTCTTGTTCATGTCTTCTATCGGTCTTTCTACTTCCGGTTAATTGATTTCTTCGCATGCATACAGAAGTTGCACATCAGCTGCAAAAAGTAGCACTTCCGTTCCTTTCGACAGCACTTGGAATCGGAAATCAAAAAGTAAAATTGCCAGATGGGAGCATCCCACCTTGTGTGATGCTTGAATGAATCTCCTTCTCGGTTGAGAAGTTGTTCCCATCTTGTGTTCATATTTTAATCTTTAGTAGATTGCCCTACTAAGAGCTCCATTAGTTTGCCATCCGGATTGAATATATGATTTTTTGTAGGAGAACAATGAATTCACAATATCTTAAGTCTTCCTGATACCCGCTCATATAGAGTACGTTAGGTTGTTACTGATCACGTTTACAAGAATTTGCTGGCACACTTTCGAAAGTGCTGTTATAGTGGAGTACCTCCCAAAAGACGCATGCTAACAGTTCGGCAGAAGAGGCTGAAGCGCTTGATAAACCTGTCGGCGTATGCATCGTCAAAGAGTTTGAAATACGCAGAAAGATAAGCTGACAGGCCAATAGTTCCTGTCCGCTATCTGCATATAGCCCACTGATTTCCGATTTCTCCCACTCCTTATTCCCTTCCGATGGTGTTATATTTAATGATGCTAAAAGCTTCGTAGCAACAAATTTTTTGGCCAATTTTTGGTTTGTTTTCACCAATTTTTTTCCTATCCAATTAAATTCTATTCCTTTATTTGCTTTCACTTTAGTTATGCCTCTTACTTTACATTCTATCCTTTGTGGTCTTAGCGCTTGTTCTCTGCCGGAGTTTTGGTTGTTTTTTGGATGTTGGGTTTAGGCTTCGCAATTTAAAAAAAAAGAGCTTCTCCTTAACCGCGCTTTTACTTTCTTTTTGTCTTTTCCCAGAAGTGTTTTTATCAGGTACAGTAGTTTTCCTAAGCCTCCTTCGCATTCATCTATCTTTTGAGGGATCCTTTTCCTCTTAGATTCACGTGCAGACTAATCACCAAATTTCTAATTCTTCTAAAGTCCTTCTAACGACCTCATTTATCAGAGTGCTGTTACCGCAGCTTAAGATGTCAGCTGCGTTCGGAAATACGTTTTCTGATTTCTTTGAGCAAATATTTTTCATGTCCTCGTCTTACTTCCTCAAGTGCCATTGCATTCAGGGCTGTATGCAGGTTTTCACTGAAAAGCCTGCTTGACTGGAAAAGGGAATTTCTTAACAATGCATGTTCATATGGCTGCATTTGGGTGGTTGCAGCCTGACCACCGAAACTATCTACAACAGGTGTAGTGAAGTTGAGCTAGTACTTTGTGACTTCTAGTGTTGTATTTTGCAATGACTTCGATGCTCGCTAATGCATATTTCAAAATGAGCCAGCAGTACTACTGTTACGTTGTCATGGTAGAATCGATCTCCGAAGGTGATGCATCATACATCCAGCGGATTACAGCAGTGTGTTGCAAAAGTGATAATTATTTAGGTTTATGTATTTAAGTTGATTGAGTAAGGGTTCTTGTTCTCGATCATAATTTAAGTCGTTCATATATAGGGAGCGATGACCGTAGCTGAACTCTGTTTTGCAAAGACTGTGTCGCTCGTTGATCATCACATACCAGGCAGTTAGATAACACATCACCTCTGGTGTTTCGAGAATGAATCGTTGAAGTTTTACCGCTATTTACTCATATTTGAATCTTACCACTTTCATGCTATGTTTGATTTGGCTTGCGCAGTGCTTCTGCTTAACTCATCGGCTTTTTTTCGGATTCATTGTGAACAAATACACATTTAAAAACAAGGCAATAATAACCAGACACCGTTAGGCATCGAGCTAAGATGCTATTTTACAAATCATTTGTCAGCATAGGAAATTGTAAATATAGTATTAGAATCTGATCTTGAATTTGAGAATTTCAACAAATGTGTTCGTTGGTTGCGTTTATCAAATAGTGCGGACGTCAGCTATCATTCAAAAGAATCCACTCACACTAACATAATTCATTAGTTGTTCTGCTTCTAATTCAGACGACTTTTAAAAGGCACGAATGCTCTATTTTAATCAGGTAGGAAGGTCAGCCGCTTTTCGGATTCTTTTGCCCTAGGAATTTGTCTTTCAGTACGCCACTTGGATGAAAACTGTACGGGATGAAAGCGCAAAAGAAAACACAAGATGGAACTTTTGAATCGTTTGTTTTTCCGGTAGCGAAAATTTCTGGCAATCCTGATAAAAAATTACATGTCGTACTATATTCTTTGGGTAATTCAGTGGGAACAAAAACGAGACGCTTCATCTCGTCGGATTTATAGACGTTCAACTAATATGTACAGATGCTTTGCTAGCGAAGGGTATCGCACTGCAGCGTTGCATACGGTAAGTCAATCGACGTCTAACATATTTTTTTGTGCGAGGCGTTGATCAGCGTTCCTGGTTTTCTAATGTCACTCAGTGGCACGCAGCCGAAACGCCTATATGATATGCTCGTCAGAAATGTTATATCGTCTTCAACGGCTGAAAGCAGCAAGTGACGAAACACCTGCCTTTGTTGCTTTGGATCGTGTTGGTCGGTTGCTTTGAATATTTCTTGTTCTTGATTTCAAATCGATTTCGATTGTCGCCCAGTATTGGTATTGCTGATCTGAGCTCCCTCCTTCCTCGAATGAATACGATCTGTATTTGTTGATAGAGCATCAGTCGAAATCTTGCTACAGTTTCCCATCACATCATTTCCATCTTCAAAGGCGAAATGGACGTATGGTAGCTTATTGACCGTGCCGTTTTTTTTGGCAGCATATCGTTGGAGTTTCTTATCGCGTATGCTGCTTTAAGTACCGGTCGCTCGAACGTGTTCTCGTTGAGCTGTAGAGTTGCAAGAACGGTTGCTGCCTACAAACTCAACCATTCTGATCCATAAGCTAATCGATGCAAAACTCCGATGTCATCATGCCTCGCAGTGCGAAGAAAGTCATTATTTCAGTGCGTTAGCAGTTGGGTCGTCACACCTCATCGTACTCGTCGACGAATCTTCTGCCATCGCGTTCACCTCATTTATTGTTCTTTTCATAAGCGTTTGACGATTAATTTAGCTTTTGCGGCTGAGGTAGTTCTAGCTCCAGCATGGAGGTACCATCCTCCTTAACTAACTCTGTATTCTATGCCGGTGTCAGTGCCGAACCGACACTGAGCGCCGAGGATGTTGCGGACAGTTGTATTCGAAAACATCGCTCGGGTGTTCTGGGCAGAAAGTTCCTGTCTTTTCTCAGAAATAATCTAAACGCACATTTCGGCCTAACACATGGGAATTCGTTGCCAACTATGCATCGTTCACGAAGTGGACTAGCTTGTTCAGACTGCCGTGCAGGCACCCCATCTCCAATCCCATCACCACGGTCAGCCTCTTCGAGTAGAGCGCCAAGGGCAAGTCCCAAAATGGTGCTGAGTCAACCGATAACTTACCGCATCAACGCTTGGAATGTTTCGTCAGAGCCGACTGCTTTGGTTGGACCGCCTAAACCTAACCAGTATCGATATTTTAGACGATTTCATCGCTCCCCCGAATATTCACGAGCACTGATCAAGCTCTCTAATTTCGCATTTTTTGAAGAACGATGGAAGAGCTTTACGGACGCATTCAATGCTGCTTACCCATTTCACAAGATTACGGTAATTGACGTCTCAGTTTCATTGTGAAAGTGCCGATTGGCAATGTGTGGCTTTCACAGATCACCAGAACATTTCTTTTCGATCAACAACAAGAAAGCGTGTGTTTATTAAAAACTCGAAGACAATGACGGCGTGGCTAAAATAGATTTAGCGATCGGTTCTCGACTAGCATATCTCAAAGCGAATATATAAATAAATGTGAGACTTCTTTTGGGAAGACAGCAAGGAATCATCAGTAAGGACGGTGATAAATACATTGTTGTCCAATGCATTACTCATCCTGCATGTGTAAATTTATTGTCGTAAATTTTGTTGTTTTAACAAGAAAACGGTCCCAAAATTAAAACAATATAGCGAAGCGAAAGAAGTGGTTATTCCATCAAAATATCTTTTAGTTTACACAACTCAAAGTGAAGACGACTGAAAAAAAAAGAGTAACAATCTAGGCGTTACAAAGTCTGAGTATACAATTCAACGATAGTTTAGCGAGAGCATCAGATAAAAGGAATCAATCTTCCAAGTCGTTTAGTTTTTGATAACTAAGTTTTTCATTATATAAGAGACAAATATGGATGAAGTGATGAATAAACGATAGAGCTGAGTCGACTTACTGTTTTACTGCGAAAAAGTATTGCTCTGAGTCAAAAAATGATGTAATGAGAGTTTTTAAAGTGACTCGTAGTTGATAGAGCTTTAAGAATAATGATAACGTGATTTTCCGCATAGTCAGTGTTTCAGTTCACATCATGTTGATTGAGCTTTAAGAATTCCGAACGACAGAATACGTAACAACGATCATCCATATTCTTACACCTATAGTAAGCTTTGTTCAGCTTTTCTACGCTGTTGCTGTAGCTAATGAACAACGTCTCTCGTAGAAGGTTTTGTTTTGTGAAGACGGTCCCTATTTTGATAAAAATCATTCGCATACTGACTGCCTTCTACGGTTTTTTTTTCTCAGTTGCCAACTTTTTTCTTCTTCTATTTACAATTGTGACAACTCAGAGAGTGATAAGAATAGGAATTTGTGAGAACTGTGTAAAGTGAAGCAGTTCTGTTGCTAGATGAGCATTTGTTCAGTTTTTAAAAGATATATCATATCAGTTGGCAGTGTATGCGTGTGTGCTGAAGTCTTTGTGCTAGTGCCCGGTAGCCATCGACTGAAATGAACAATGAAATTCATAACGACCATTTTTGATTATTTCAACATAATCTAGTCGCTTTTTTTGAAGTAATTTGCAACCGATCGGCTTCTCATGAGTGATGAGGTTGCCGAAAATCCATGCATTTATTAATTTTCTTTGTGAATTAACCATTTCGTTGTGCTACTCTCAGTATGCCAAATGAATCTTTTTATTCTTTTCTGCTACTTCATGCTTTCGTACTGCTTAGCTGCAGAACAGTCCATGCTATATTTAACATCACTTGTCAGTGTGCAGAGCGAAAATGCGTTGGAGTTTCGTCGGAGTCAAAATTTGAGCCTTCTATAAGGTCAGTGTGGCGGGTTGTTTTATTTTATGAAAGACTGTGATCTCCCATATTGTCTAATTATATACGATCGCCTCAGAAAATTGATCTCAATCGGAACTTCATCAATTAAAGTCGATCACCTCGGAACGCCTCAGAAAGTTGATCAACTTCATCAATCAATCGAACACTAAACTTTCTCCCTATTGCATTGTATTCAGCCAACGTATATGATCTCGTAGTTTCGCTTCGAAGGATCGAATAAGCAATCACATGGCAGACAATCATAGAAATGCTCAATAGACTAAACCTCAAAATTTTTCAATCACAATACTTTAATTTGCAAGTTCATAACATGAAACGTGTAAAAAATCGCTCAGTAACTAAGTGAGTTGAGAAACAAACGATAGACAATGTGTACCGCTGTGATCAAAATTCAATCTTCAATCAACACTGCATAATAATGCTAGAAATTGTCCCGTTGAACATGAACGAACAAAGCGGTAAACTACGTGAGATTTATCTTTTGACATAAAAATCTCATTATGGGTAAACAGATGGTACGAGAAACTTTTGCAGTGACGCCCTTATATCAGTGCCAATATTAGGTTTCATCTGCAGCAAATCCTAACCTCGAATCGCTCGCTCTAAGTGTAAAATTCAACTAAACCGTTAGCAAATTTGAGTCGGAATTTATTTACAAGATGAAAGACCAGAGTATACGACGCCATATTTAGCGGTAAATAACTTTAGCGAAGCTGTAACTCCGTGAATCTTACATTTCTTGCTAAGATATTAACAAATAAAGGACGAACAACATAAGTAATCCTCATTGCATTTCGGCACCATTCTTCCTAGAATAAATTTCCGTTTTCCCTGATACTTCCTGGTATATTTGCTCATATAACTGCACACTCATCTTCATTCGCGAAAACGTATTATGGGCCCGTTATGTCTATACTTACGTATATAAGTATTTTTGCGTGTCTGTCTGTCAGATAGATTGAACTGATGAGCCAAAAAGTCTATCGCATTCTATCGCAGCGAAAGTTGGCAGGCATAATCTTAAGCTGTGTGATGAATCCCAAACAAAATTAAAGAATGCATGAATTTTTTGACGGCTTATGGCGCGTGATTGATGCCCACAGTCGCAACAGTTCTAATCTCCTGAAGAAATTATTAGCCGATTATCATTTCATAATTCACATCAAGAGCACATCTTTGATTTCGCATAAGATAGAAACGTATGGCTAATCGTGCTAGCGTCTTGACAGACCTCCCAAGTTCTCGAAGCTTTTCTATTTGCTATATGTCGGCCCAAGCACCAGTTGGATCCGTTGGTTCAGCGAGCGCTACAAAATCGAGAGTGTGCATCTGACAGCAGGTTGTCGCATCAAGCGCAAAAGACCTGGTTTTCATGTTATGTAATGAGCATTTGGAAAACGGAAAGTGAACAAAGGAGACAGCATAGCTGAGAACGTAGAGGTATAAAACACCTGAACTTTAGGTGGTTGTCTGAAGAATTTTAATGGCTTGAATAATGTAAAAAGAAAAAACCTAAGATCTGTCGACTCATTTCTGCCTATTCGCATTATTTTGCTGGGTTTCTATTGCGTAGGGTTTCCAACATTTCTTTCAAGACGGCTTAACTATGCGATAGGTATCATGATAGAAAGTGTGCTGGTGGTGGAGGGGAGGTGGGGAAGGGGGTGTCATGATATGCACTTCACTCAACGTCAGTGAAGATGGTCTCATAAGTGTCGAACATTCAAATAAAGTGGAAGAAAATTCCAACTAGAATTTCACATTTCAAGCTAAGTTTTATGTACACCTGAACCATGGGCAACTATTCTCTGACCAGGCATTCTCACCTAATTACTTTCCACGCTGTAACAAATCGGGAAATCCATGAGTTGTTCCCGCACTTTGTTTTTAATTCTTCGCCATGCAGTAGATTGTATATTCGCCAAATTTCATTGTTGTAGCTCCTCTGGTTCTTTTAAAGAACGATCTAGAGTATAAGATATATTCCTGTAACTAACTGAACAATCGAATATGGAGGCAATCATGCACCTTCCCTGTCTTTTTCCACAAATGCTGCTACGCTGAGGTAACCTTTGATCGTTAGCCTATTGCATTGCATTACAGTGAACTTCACTCATTCACAAAAAAATAACAGGAAAATACTGTTCGAGCTTGCGGAAGATGAGTTTGTTAGGGCATACTTTGATGCTCTGCTCGTTGCTCTGCTGCTGTCACTGAAAGTGCTTGAAAAATCACAAAAAATGCACGTTTTTTTTCAATCATTTTCTATCCCACTGTGCTGCTTCCATTCGTCCGGTTTTTTTCGTGCTTCACGCGCACAAACTACTGATAAAACCAACTGAAGTACTCGCTGATCTGTAGTTGGTGTTCTAATTTACGCACCATGCACACGCGCCTTCACTTTCACAGCGTCAGTTCCCATGCACCATCACACTTTAGGGTAGGTAAGTCGTTATGACTTATTGTAACCATACATCCTCATTGTAGATTTCATCATGCCCTTTAACAAAAATTTTAACATCGAAAAAAAATTCGCAAAAAGTAGCAAAGCTGGAATGAAAATGACAGAGCGTGAGGTGAGTAGTTTTATATTTATATTATGAATTTTGTTTTAAGCAATATCGTCCATAGCATTAACAGAAGACAGCTAATGTTCTTGACATTTGATGAGGAAAGACAAGTTCTATGACTGAAAAAACGGATTTTTCGTCTTGCTTTTGCATTCTGATTTCATTAGTTTTTCTCCTTATTAATTTTGGCAGACATGGTACAGCGATTGTTTTCTGCTGTCCATCTTCAACTACACCTTATTTGCAAATGGTTTTCTATAATATTGAAACTCTCGAAAGGTTCTCTTAACATTCTCTTTGTTTCAAAAAACTTGTATAACCATATTCTATCGTTCGCAAACTCCTGTCCGAGCCACTCTTGTGGAACGTTTTTTTTGCTGCTTTGTAATACACATTGCTCTTTTTTTTTCTTGATTAAGGTATCACCAAAACAAACAAACAATTGGATAAGTTCACATCCGGAAAAGATCGCAAATTCAACAAAAGTGCCACCTGCATCACAAGTTACACCCATTGTTATCTGTCATGCACGAATAGAACACGCCTATAAATTACCCATTTTTCTACTTGCATAGCGAATCGCGCACGAAACGTCGTCGTTTTTGCTCGCCTGATGTGGCGTCTTTCGAGACCCATCTTTTTCACGTGATAAATTGTCCAGCTTTGGAAAGACTGGTGGTTTCATTATCCCTCTGTTGGTACTAAGTGTAAGCTTGTTTGAAACGTTAAAGTCAGCTGATCGAAGCGGCAAGAAACTAAGCAGTTTGCGACAAGCTCTTAAAGGCCAATCTTCTTTTTCCTAGCCACATTAATGCGTTTCTATCACAAAATTTTGGCCACCTATGATGGCGAGAGTTGATTAGGCTTTACTAATTGCTCGCGGTTTTCTACATTCAAATAATGACTTAAACACCCTACCACCTTGAAATTTGATGACTGTGATCAGTGCTTAGTTTTCTTTGCATCCCACAAATCGCTTGAGTCGTTCGTTTCGTCGATTCGAACAAAGTCGCTCATGAAACAATTTTCAGTCAAATATTAACGGACATTCGGCATCTTCATCAATTTTTCTGCGCAAACCTACATTGTTCTTTTTTCAATAATACCCTCTCAGTGATTTTATGTGAGCGAAATGAACTGATACGGACTGAAGCACGAAAACTGTAGCTTTATCATGATCATTCCTGCTAAAGCATTTTTAAAAATTTTTTCATCTCGGTTCTGCACGCTTTGCTGTGCGGCTTGCAAGGTATGGGAGGCGTTTCTCCATGCTAATTAATGTTTTTTCACTGCGCAAATTTTCGATCACTTTAATGAACTATGGCGACTTTTTAATGCGTTTTTATACATTTATGACAGTTGCGTAGAATATTTTTGCAGTTTTATGGCTTTATTTTTCGATTATTTGCAATAAATGATGAGTAATTGTAGCGTTTTCGCATAGCCAGTGAAAAGAAGACTCAGGTCAAGAAAGTGGAAGAGGTTATAAAAAATTTCGCAAACAATCCCATCCAACTGTTCGATCCATATGGAACATTAGCAGAGAAATGGTTGCAACGCATTTCTCATTTGGATCCAGTTACGGGTCAAATTACCTCATAACAAAACAACATACTTTCCAGAGAAGATGCTCTATGGAAAACTCAGTTGCCACATTTATATTTTATTTTCCACATTATTATGATCGTCAGATCTATGCGTCTATGCTTGTCTATTTGTGTGTTCCTTTGTTCGACGGTTTCAACTCGTGAACCCTGAATACTATTGTGATGGATTTGGGAGATGTAAATCATTGGCTTTCAAGGGTCGTCATAACAAATTCCAGTACCACCCCCAGATTGTTGAATAGCTTCTGGTTTGACAACAATGATTCTGCGAGAAGCATAAATCAGAAGAATAGTTAGTTGCCTCTCAGTTCTCAGTATCGAAATTTAGCCTCTAGAGTGCCTAACGGAAAATAAAGAGAAAAGTAAAATTCCGAGAAGACGAGACAAAAATTTTTTGGAAAATTAAGCGTTATGGGAGAGGACATTAATGATCTCGTAAATCGATAAACACTTTAAAGTGAACACCGAGAGCAAGTATTTAGTCGGTTCCCGGACAAAAAATTAATGCTTCATTAAGTCAATGCATTCATTCGTTCTCGAGAGCGTTTGCGAAATGAATGAGATCATCTTCACGGTAGCCTTGGCATGTTTTCCAACATGTTAGCGTTTCAAATGACTGCGTCGGTATAAATTTGCTGAAAGTTCATCAGCTGAACGTTCAAGTAGGCTTTTCTCACATTTTGCTCTATTGCCACGCCTGGAATGCTCAATGAATGAATGGCCGTCAGCTGACGTCAAATTGATGAAACTGACTCCTTAACAGTGAAAACCCATTGACGATGTACACAACTGATTTCAACTTTATGGCTTCATCATGTCTTGAATAATTTCACTATTTTAACTATTTGAACTGAATATTTTAGGCCCAAGAGCAAATATTTATGGATCATCTTCGCATTGTGCACGGATAGCAACATTCGACCTCCAACCCCAAATGGAAAGAAAGAATGGCCATCCGCAATTTTTCGAAATTTGGGCGACCAGGAAAGACTGATAGGTCTAGAACTGGAAACTGAAATGAACTGAAAATTTGGAAAAAATTCCGAGAGTGACCGTCCAAAAATGTGTTCTTTGTCGATGCCCTTAGCTAGCTCAGCACTGGATCACCGGAAAGCTTTTTGAAAGCCGTTTATTGCTCTCATATCTTGAAAATGTGATGTGAAATCTTGATCCAAAAATAGTAACCTCATATTTTTGGAATGAACACGGTCCGGAAATCGTGAGGAAATTTTTCGAAAATTGGACAGGAGATGCTCACGTACACAAATAATCTGTTGCATAAAACAATTCATTAGCCGCTTTTATTGTTCTAACACTTTCTTTTTTAGCAGCTGAAAGAATTTTTCTTCGTGTATGCTTTACCGACGATTTTCTGCTAATGAAACGAACTGTGAAATTCTAAGTGCGTTTAGAGTCCGCTCGTTGTGTTTTAACGACCAATTTTGGTAATGGCATACTGTTAATTGACTCGACTTCAACGCAGTTTACTATCATCGTCTTGCAACAGTCCCTCGCCAGTCGGATGTCTTCTGGCAAGAAACCAGTAGGCGGTTGAACATCGCTCCGCTTACAAATGTAATAAATACTTTGCTTTCTTGGCCGCATGTCAACACCAGACACCAAAAATGGTTTCCCACTCTTTGCAGCTGGAAACCTTGGAGTACCACGAATCATATAGGTCGCAGAGGAAAAAGCGGCATGAAGACACGAAGAAAAGAAACAAGGAAGCACCTGTTGGTCGTCTTTGATGGATAACATCAATTACTCGCACTATAAACACATACTGCTATGCTTTGCGTAAACCCAAGTGCAAATCGCACTAAAGTATTGCCAACTAGTCAAGTAGATTTTGTTGATGCGACTGGCCAGAGCCACCAACAGCTCCAAAGTTTCAGGAGATTCTGGCTGCAACCTTTGGCTTTGACTCGCCTTTGCTGTCATCTCTGTATGCGTCCGTTTTGTCCAGAGTCCTCTCCATTAGCGGAAGCAGCAAGTTCTTCTTTACTTGGTATTGAGGATAGCTACTAAGAGAATTTTTGCAGCTGGATTATATCGACTTGCCAATCATCCCCTCCCTGCTCGTTCAGAAGCGAAACCTTGAGGCGGTTTTGGTTCGAATGCGGAATTAATAGCCCTATTAGAAAGTTCACGGCTCACTGATGTCGGCTGATCTCTGCTCGTACGTGAACTTTCTGTGAAGTGTTTTCGTCTCATACTCGCATATTTATTTCGCTTCTATAGTCGTTTGATGGGCTGCTGGTCCCCGCATAGGGCTCAGTAAGTCAGAAGCTGTTCCGTGCTCTCAATTGATCAAATTTGAAGCAGTGATTTGATTTGGATCAGTTATTGCTGAACGATTCGAAATAACGCACGCGAAACGGGAATTTGCGGCCGGAGCGCTTAATCTTTAGTTACGCTCAGCCGATACGTATCTGGGATTGTCGCCGTGCCATCAGCTCTTGATAGTCGTCTGGAACTGTATCGTCACAAAGAGGCTCTAATGTCATCCGCTGCTATGGTGCCAATCCAACGTCGCATTTCAACTCCCGCACCGTCTCTCGTTCGCGAAACGAATGAAATAAGCTCAACAACCGAATATCTTGGATCAGCCACTTTATTGGCCAGGATCTTCCGCATTGAGCTCGAGAAGCCTAGGCTAAGAATGTCGAGGTCTTCATACTCGTTTGGTGCCTACGACGATGAGCTTGAACCAAGACGTGACACAGTGTTCACGATGAATTTCGCTGATGTGCGATTTTTAATTCCTTTTATCCCTCTTAAGCGATTTTTACAACTTTTCTTTGAAGAGACCTATGCACCCCCAGCTATAAATACATGTTAGTTTTTCCGTGTGGTCGTGTGTCCGTCTTATTTTTCGATGTTGGGGACCTCTAAACCTCATCTTCTGAATTTGATGAATGTTGGGTCTGAAACTGTCTCCCATACAGGTTTTGTATCTGCAATAAGCCTCTTTAAAAATTTCATTGACACGGTTGCAAGTTTTCAATGCGCGAATTTTTTCAATCGACCGGTCAGTCACAAAAGGGGTACGAACGATTTACAGCGAAGGCTTTGTGCTGTGGATCCGTTGGATTGAAAAACGAATGCAATAATAGACACGCCGAATTACCTTTGGGAAGTGCATAAATGGTAACTCACAACAATCTCTTATTCCATCTTCTTCAGTTGTCTTCGTTAAGTATTAAATGTTCTTTTGGTAAAACTCAAAGTCATTTGAAGCATATGAATTAGTTGCGGTAGATTATTATAAAAATGATTCACAGAGGGTTGGGAATATGGTGACAGGGCGTTGTTGTGCAGCAACTTTCTTTGTTAGCTTATCTCATAGATATGTGGTCTTTTCAAATTTTAAATGTATGTAAAAAATTAGACTAATAAGTATCCTTATCGACCACAGTTAGCTGCAGCTGCAACAGTTAGCCATTCAAACACATATGTCGCCTACGACACCGGAGAGTCAAACTATTGTATCTTTGTATTATAGAAAAATTTGGACACTTCTAAATCTGATATCATCACTCTCTAAATCGAAGCACAAAAATGAGCACAACATGAAATTTGAACTATTAAAATTTTGTTGTATTCCCCCCCCCCCTCGCCCATCCCAACTGGAAATACTCGTCTGCTCCTTTCTTTTTTTCTTCTTCCCTTAAAAGCCTTGGCTATTGTCGTAGTTCTGAGCTAATGAGTAAACCGACTGACATCGTCCCGTTTGCCCTGCTTAAGCAATAATGATTACAGAACTTTAATAGATCGAATCAAGAGTTTTAAATTCAAATGTCCGTTCATTCTAAGAGGTCATTTTTAAGGTTAAGCTCTGATTACGAGTTATATCTTCACGACCACATTGTTTTAAGACTTGCCCACAAAATTTCATTAATTGTGCAGTCTTCTTTAAAATTTTGCTCTTTTGAGCGATATGCATTGGAATATATTGTGCATTTTGGTCGTAGAATTTAGATGTTTGTTTAAAAAAATATCTTGTGAAAATGTCTTAGAATTATTAGGTTTAATTATCTTGGAATTGTTATCTTATTTAGATTAAATTAAATTATCATAATTATTAAATTATCTTAAAATGTTATTTAGATGCTTATAAACATATCTCCTCACTCGTGTTCTGTGCATTTTTTGGGAAGAATTTAGAGTCAGATGTTTGTTACCGAACTTTTTAGAGGACCTCGAAGTTGAAAATGATCCATCCCACTCAAGTATTAAACCCCAAAAAATCGCCAGTCTTCGTTGACAGTATTTCGTGGTGGAAAGAACATTCGAAAGCAAAATATTTTCCAACAACAAAAGGTGAATTCATTTGCAGATATTCTTTTTCGCGGTGTTCAAATAGTTCTTCGTTCGCTGGTCGTTGAGCAGCTGTTTGAGGAAATGTTAGAAATTTGACTGAAATACCATTCACAAATCTTTTTCAACTACCTGAGAGATCTCTCTGAAAATGGAATTTGAGAAAAGCAATAAATGCGCGGTCCGCGAAAACATCCCCATCAGCTGAGGTTGCTTCCCAAAAATTCGAACCATGGTAAAGTAAATTGTTTTCTATTGCTTCGTCAAATGAAATTTTGCCAATTTACGCTTTTCGTTGCCTTTTCTTTCTGGTCATCGGAGGTTCTTTTAGCTTATTTTCTTAAATGAGCACCTGGTATTATGATAACATTTGCAGATCTATCCACATCAGTACACAGAAGATCCTACAGTAGCATGGGAGATGCTAAAAGCGAAACGACCTGTGAAAACAGTCCGTCAGGTAAACAATGTATCGCCATTCAGAATTTTAAAATACTTCCTCACAACTGAGCTGAGTTGAGTTTAATTCTTCATAGCTCTCTTATAAACTGGTTTCGTTCAACATCCGATCGTACTGTCAAAGCTAAATATGGTCTCCATTTCCTTTTCGAAAGCTTTTTGTCGCTTATTTAAAAGCTATTTGGCCTTTTAAGCAAAGTTTTAAAGAAAACTTTTGAATTCGTCAAGTTCATTTCTTTTAAATAAGCCTAATGATGAAGAAGATGGTTCGTGTTACGAAAGAGGAGCGAGGATGTTGTGATGCTCTTGTATATAATAGTGTCATGCACTTACCTTTTTCTTATTCATGTTTTAAACCTTCACATTCTCCACTCGCTGAACGAGTATAATTAAAGTGGCGGATGCGATAAACAAATCCTGAAGTTGAAAAGTGTTGCTTGCAGATGAAATTGGATGCACCGATAAAACCTGACCACGTGAGATTCGTTTGCGTGGCTTGTACGCATGGGGTACCACTCGACCCGGCTTCTATTCCTCCCGGTGACATACTCATTGTGGCCGGCGATTTTACCAGCTGTGGTCTTCCCAAGGAAGTAAAAGCGTTCAACGAAAATATGGGTCAGTGCCGCTGCACCTCAAAGCAATTCCGCATTGGACAGAACGCGTCACTTATATCGGGTGCTTTTGGTCTGGTGGAATTCAGCTGTGTTCCTTCGGAGGGCACAGATCGATCTTAAAACTCAGAAATGCCTTCAGCCGAAAAATCGAATCACCGTTTGCAGTAGCCCCATGATTTTCATTTGCACGATGTTGCGCTAATAGCTAAATATATGCATGAATCGTCTCATGCAAAACCAATGGATTCGATATAACGAATCGATTGGCTTTCGCACAAATTAATGCCTCTCTAAAAATACTTGTAGTCTTTCTAGTTCAAACATTCTTTAACCTTCGAAGGAACGCAACTGAATTTATATACGTGAAACAAACTAGATGATTCTTGTACGGTGCGGAAAATCATGAGATACTTTAAGAATTATTGCAATCATCATTTTAGTATATTGATCTTCTTGCTGCAAATATAGCAAACACAAATGTGTTCAATTTTGGCTCAGGAATCGAACATCATTATTGTAAGTGACATGTGAAAAAGAGTTTACATGTAGCGAAGGTTTTTCTGAAAATTCGCTTCAAACTCTCCATGTTCTCCATTCATTACTGCTTCACGTCAACCGTTCAACTTCTAGTGTTTGACTCCCATTCATAATTGCTGGTATTCTTATACTGATGCGTCCTTCAAAACTTGTTTAACAATATGAAATGATTAGAAATTTCAGCGCAAATGAAGCACACGTTCAAAATTGCAATCTCCGGCAATCACGAATGTACCTTTGACGACGCTTTCCTTAAGTCTTCAGGTAGCATCTCTTTCCTGCCTCTTCATTTTGGTAATGCTAATAAATGCAGTGTATCGGCTATACGCTCCGATTTCTTAATACATTGATTATTTTCAAAGCGGGCAGCTTCTCACCAACAGGCCACAAGATTGAAATGTTCTCATGCAATTGTCGAGTTTTTTGAGGTTTTGTCATGCGACTATTTCAGGTCGCTTCTTCTAAACCCATTCTTTCTTTGTCCGGCCAACATCACTAAAATGTAAATGTCAAAGTCTTATCAGAAATATTAAGCTTCAACTACTTCAGAGGAATGATGATTTCGGTTTTCCACATCTGAGCGCTCTTTACAGCCTTCCGTTTGTGATTGCTGATATTCTGAACAGCACTAATTGTCACTTATAAAGTCAGCTAGATTTAGCAATCTGCTCATCAGTTTTGAACGAACGAGTCGTGTTTGCGCTGGCTGAGAGTTGGATAGTTGTTTAAGCTGATCGGCTGGATGTAGATGAGCTGCATCATGGCAAAACGAATTGTGATAGTCAACTTTAAATATCTAATACCCTCAATACGGCTGCAAAACGGCTTTAATTTTAACGAAGAGCTGTGTTGGGTTATACGATTTTCCAGCCATCAGCGAGATTTCCAGTGGAGAACGACACCCTCGAAAGAGACTTAAGATTTTTGAAGTGGGCCATCGTAGGAGCGAGATCAGTAAATCAAAAACGAAAATGGTTGAAGCGGTGATGAAATGCATTAATTGAAACGCGCTTGTATTTAGGAAAGGATCTCGGTGTGGCAAAAGAGGTTGCTCTAAAGCAAGCTCTTTCGGCCGCGTTGTCGGCAGCAAAGGTGAGCAACCCGAGGTCACTGCTCACGAACGTCATCTATCTTCAAGATTCAATGGTCGAGCTGTTTGGTATTCGCATATACGGCACCCCTTGGTCAGTATGATGTAGTCTTCCCCTTCATCAGCATTTACATTCCCAAAATTATATTGCAAGCGGCTTTTAATACTGCTTAGATATAATGGCTCAAAGAAAGGTAGCGAGCATGGAACATGAAAAAAAAAATTCATGGGCAGGAGTGCTTTCTTTGAGTTGTTTTGCAGTAAACATACGGAAGTTACCACATTTGATCGATTACGCTTAAGAAGACAGTTTCATGGTTCTTGTTATCCTCCAAGCAGTGTGGCATATATAGCGACTAGCTTAAGCACGTGTTGTTTTTTCGAGTTCGTAGCTCTTGAGACACATAATATTTGAAATCCTGAAATGAGCAACTTTTTCGTTCTGCAACTGTATTCGAAACAACCTTAAAACAATCAGCCAGAGCGCACATGTGTTCCCCCTCTTCCTGAGTTGGGAAGCGTGCCAAAGAGGTTGCGCCACATGCGCTTTTCACAATCTTGGATAAATCCGGCTAGTTTGTCCTGTAAATTTTTGAAAACGGAATGCAGACGTTTAACCACGCATAAGCATTTCTGCTTGACTAGCAATCGAACAACTGCTCTCAACGCACACTTAAAAGTGGTGATGATCAAACGAAGTCGTCTATATGTAATAATCTCTGTAGTTTACAATGCTCATCATCTTACGAGATTCGGTCCAAGGAATTCATGCTGAGGGCCGTGAATAGCTGCTTTACCTTCCCCATAAGGGAATTGTCTGCTCACCCTAACAGGTCGAGGGATCCATGAATTGCATCGAAATTTTGTTTGGAAGCCTTTGAAATGCTACGGATTCTGCAAGTCAAGTTTCATCGCTGCAGCTTTGCTGTTTCATGAATTGAAACTGTTGCGTAAATTTTTAATTCACGCTTTCATGAATACGCACAGACGTGACGGTCCCAAAATGCACGTTGACAACTACCAAAGGAGCACAAAATTGTCCGTTTTCGAAGAAAGGAATTGCAAATGTTATTTTGTCGACAGTTTCATCGATATTACAGGCAACCAAAGATGGACAACTGGGCGTTTAATCTACCTCGAGGACAGCCGTTGTTGACGAAATGGAATCAAATTCCAACAGGAGTCGACGTACTCATCACGCATTCTCCTCCTCTCGGTAAATTTTACTTCACAGGATGTGGCGAAAAAAAAAGTCGCCATACGGCTATTTAAAGCCAACAAAAGAGCGAATTTCGTCTATTGTAGGAGACGCTGTTGAATTTGTAGCTGCTGTCCTCGAAAATCTCTTTCGTTTGCACGTACAAATTTGGGAAATTTTTCAACCGGGTATCTAGAAAACGTCTAGTGAATAAACAACGTCGGTCAATTGCAATATATATATATATATATATATATATATATGTGTATATATCTACCGACCCACGTTTTTGTTGGTACTATCACAGACAGCAGTCTTCAACGCCTCTTCGCGATGTTCTCATTTCCGTCGTGCTTCACAGTATGTAAATGGTAAATCAATTTATCTATTCAATTACTGCAAAATTTGATAAACATTTTTAAAGGGCATGGCGATACACTGTCGACAAGGAGTCGCGCTGGTTGCGTTGAACTTTTGAATTCGGTTGTTAAAAGGATACGCCCAAAGTATCACGTGTTTGGGCACGTACACGAAGGTGAGCAGTTATTTCTCTTCACTTGCCAAAAAGTTTTCTCCATTTTTATCTCTCCACTTTCATGCAATCAGCAACATTCGTATTGAAGTTTTGGTGGTTCGATTGTTATTTCATTGATAGTTATCATCGATGAAGCTCATTTTATGAAGATGGATGGCATCGTTGGTGCCGTACTGTATGGATTAGTTTTGCCAATTTTGGCATCGCTAGACACCAATAGACGGGTCTCAATAAAGATTTTACAGAAAGTATGCTTTCATGAAAGTTCACATGAGTGAATTTCTGCAACGCATCTCTTCTAAATTAGTTTTGGCAAAGTGAACGCGCTCATAAATTGGATAAAATAACAAATTTAGTCATTCAGCCTAAATAAAATTAATCGTTAAGTCTAACATACATGTTCAATTAGGAGCAGGAAGCGGAAGTGAAAACGACGTTATCATTTGAATAGCTGTGTGATTTTCAGGTTATGGTTGTACATCAGACGGTTATACAAAGTTTATCAATTGTTGTATAATGAACGAGAACTTGGAAATGACGAATACGCCGATTATTTTCGATATTGCTGTGAATGCAGAAACGAAGTCACATTTTTTACAAAACAGCAAAAAACTCATGAAGAAACTGTCGAAAAAATAAATTCATTTATTCGAAAGGCTCGTGTCTTCAAACAAAAAATATTGCCTCCTGTCTTCTGCTTGCGTTCCTTATCTCGCTTCCTAATAAAATCCCATGCACAATGAGCAACTTATGAAGTGGTATTAAGCAAAGTTAAAAAGCAATAGTCCATCGTCTTTTTAACATCGTACATATTTGTCTTATGGCATTGGTTATCAAACTCGACTTTCGCGCAGATGAGTGTATACTGATAACAAGGCGAATACTGATAACAAAAGAGCATCGAATAATTAATAGCGGAGTACAATCAAGATTTGCTGCGGTAATAAGTCTCATAAAAAGACTAGTCACCATATGTCGAATAAAACAAGTTGGAAGGCGTATAAGAGACTGGCACGACTCACGCTTCCCATAGTCGTATTGAAAATTGTGTAGCAAATGCAAGGAAACTAAATGGAGAACGCTAATCTGTGCATAAACATTTTTGCTCAACCGCCAATCGAACATTCGTTTTTGGCGCTCACTGTGAATTGATGGTGATAAGGTTCATAAGGTCACACTTCTCACCTAGAAATTCACATTCCGAATTGCATTTTAATGCATGATATAGGATGAATCGGAATCCTGCTTTAGCATCAGGATTTGAACGTGAGGGCTGTTATTTCCATTCCTTGCCTTTCCAACCCAATTATTTTCCATTCATCCGAACTCATTCAGAAATCCATGGATCATTCACAACTGTTGTTTGGGAGCTTGTGCAATGCCACAGATTATGTCTGCCAGGTTTCAGCGCGGGTTTCCTGGATTGTGAGCTGAAACTACCGGACAGACAGACGAGCAGGTGCACACCCATACATTCATTCGTACAACATACACACATTAGCACAGAACACGACGGGTCCATTATGCGCTTTCTCTGCGGCGATAAGCACAGAAAACCTTGAGAGTAGAGGCTTCGAAAAATTCCAAAGAGCTTCGAAAAATTATTTTTTTCCCGGAGTGCGAGAGATTATTCGTAGTTACTACTTGCTGAATGGGATGCTTGATTACTGACTGCCGATTATGGCTTCATTCCAAAATGAAGGTAGGTAATAAGACGTGGAGTCGGAGCACGTGAAATCTATTCTATCAAACATTTTCTTGTGAGTGAACATTGTCTTTGCGGAAATCGCAATTGGCTGTTTCATCGAGCTGATAGGGAGTAAAAGTAGCTGTGCTAAGAAACGTTTGTTAGACGTGAATGGGACGTGTTTCGCGCCAAATATCTCACGTTATTAGATTTCGCTACTTTGCGTTCGCTTCTGCTCAGCAGTCTTGTATTTGACACGGCAGTGAAAAATATTCTCAGAACAGCTGACTTAATATCAATCTTTCAAATGGCACTTCGTCGATTGTTGGAGAATGTTACGGTAGAGAAAATTCTTATTATAAACATGGTTTTCTGACACAGATTTCTTCCATACTGACAGCCTAGAAAATCGGAGAAGAACTGTGAGCTGAGATGATAATGGTGCAAGTGCAATATTATTAAGTGGTGCATGGCTCTACTGCAAATCGCCGTATTATTCTGAGTGCAAATGCCAGCCTCTACCCACAAAATATCTTCTCGTTGCCTTTCAATTCATGTTCACGCGAACATGTGTGAAGCGCTTGCCGGAACTGCCTTTTCATAAACAGGATTAGGGACCCCGATATCCTTCTGACGTTTAATAACAGCGTTTCCTTAAAATTTTCCAGCACTAAATCTCATCGCGTTCAATTTCGTTGTTTCGTAACTCCACACGACATTAGAACATTACAGTGGGCAACGACGGCACACAGGTCAAACGGTGTACTGCATTCTTTCAAAAAAAAAACATACCAAAGAACTGCCGCAGCTAGCAACCTCTATTACTTCACTGTATGGACAGCGGGATAAAATTCTTATGGAATGTGAAACGCTGTTTTGCAATGAATTACTACGGAGTTATCTCACGATGAGTGGAAAATTTTCATCAACTTCCCACAACAACAGCTCCATTCATTTCTATTTCATTTCTATTGTTTTATGGTTCTCGCTACCACGTCGTAAAGGCTTCGGATTTCTGAACCAAAGTTCTTCAGTAACATGTACATTATGTCGTTTCAGCCACAATCACGGTCATGAAATCTCCAAAATTTCGATGCGGCTATTTTGAACTCACATGGTAACTCGTTCTTTTAAATTTAATTCGCTTCCAAGTTCGAGCTGTTTCCCTTATTTTGCATAAATTTGTCATTCGCTACCGTTTACAGTCATCAAGTATTCATGAAATTTCTACGTCAAAACGCCCAAAAATCATAAACATTTGTGAGCACGAATTGAGCGTGTATCGTTCTACAGTAATGGCTCATTTCAGTTGTAACAGAACGTCGCTTCGTTAACGTCTTTTTTTTTTCGGCAAATTGCACGTTTTCGATTTTTTCTTTTTCGGTTTAAAAATCTCAGGCGCGTTCACGATGAAACATTGAAATACATGGCCGGTCAATCGACACGCATAGCGTTAATGAGGCGTATGGTCAAGGTTTCGCTTTCGAAAATTTTGTATGAGCGCATACGCGTCAGCCAAAGAGAGCATGTTAATACGAGCCAACGAATGAGCAGTGACGATTGAGAAATGGGTGAGAGTTACAACGAAAACGAGAGGGGCAGAGATGATCGGCAAAAAAGAAAAAAAGATGAAAATACATACACGTATACCACATGATGGATACCAGTTTGCAAAGCTGTCACAATGCGATATCGCTAATGAAAATAACGACATCGCAGTACACAATGATTCCGGGCGATATACAATAGAAGGCGTCCTTCAACGGGTGTGTGATGGCTTCGCTCACTGCAACACATCTCTTATCGTTTCCAAAGAAGTGAACCCTCTGAAACACCTTCAACCTGTAAGACGTTACCATTTTTCTTTGAACTGCTTTCAGTGCTCTGCTATTTATCGGCTCGTTCCGTTTTTTTTTTTTCGTGGAAATTGGTAGAATTGATCATCGAAAGTAGACAGACCCGTAGGGATGGTGAGGCAGCTAGGTCATTTGGCTAACTCGCAGGATCGAATTGAGGGAGGAAGTGGAATGCGCTGTACAGTGAAAAATGATCGGCACTATGACCATATTCGCCTGTATTCTTGTAAGCGAAACTTCTTGCCTTCAGCAGCCTCCGCCTCATCTGTGTCTGGTCACATATAATTTGCCCTACCACTACCACTATGTTTAAGAAGTGTGGGAACTGAAAACTACGGGGTCTTTATTCGAGATTATGAGGGATATGCAATGAAACAGCATCTTGCGCTTACCTCATAGCAATCCTGAATTGGACTACAGTCATTAATTACGTCGACCATGTGAAAGCTAGCTTCAGAGGTCTGTTTTTATCGGGCGTTTTTCCTGAGCGAGACCATAGCATTTATTCGGAGTTGTCGCAGTTGAAATTAGGTAACCAACTAGGTTCATTGAATCATTTAATAGCGAATATATTTTAGCCAGTTTTTGTATTTGTTTCAACCACATCCTCCCTTCATAGCCCTCAGTTCTGGGTCCGAGTCGTAACTGAGTAAAGAGATCAATAAAATTTGGAAGACATCCGGATGACGAGAAAGATCGCAGCGATTTTCGTTCACAGGTCGGGTGTTTTGCAGTTTTTCTTCGGTGGTAAATTGGCGGTGCCAACAGGCACTTGAGTTTATGCAGATTGTGAGTTGGTAGAGATGCTATTGAATTGTGTGCCGTTACCACTTCAGCGGTACTCACCGACTCGCTACCCGTAACCGTGCAACCGGTAAAAGACTGGCTTCGACTTGCTACTCGTACAGAACTGACGAACCAACGCATTTATTTGTGCATCCAATTAACCCTGTTCAGTACACGCAATGGCGTACTATTTGACGCGTTTTCCACACCATTAAATTGCCACCCACGCGTACGCATCGAAAATTTTATGCGTACAATCATCCAGCATACGTTGCACTTTCTGCTTGCACAAAATCGAAGGTGTCGTATGAGAGTAGGTAAACGACGTAGATAACTACTCTTCAGTACCACAGTTCATGAAAATAGCTTTCACAAATGTGTAAACGTTCAGGAACTTTTACTTGAAACGATGGAGATGGCTCGAAATAACAGAAATGAAGCTATTCACCCAGTAAACACGAATCGTACAGAAAAAATGAACACGAAAAAAATGCACGACATGCTCTGCAGCATGCCGTACAGCCAAGATTTGCTAAGGCACACTTTTAGCCCTTAGGATATCAACTGTAGACTAAACGGTTTTCATCAGTCACATAATCATATTTTGGGTACGAGGCATATCGAGAAAATGATGGTGCATATGAGAACTGGAAGAAAATAGAAGTGCAATCGCACTAAAGATATGCGAGACGCTATGTGGTGAATAATGCTGACATGGAGTGTGCTTAAATGAATGACTGATTCAATAGCGTTATACTTTGTTGCTCTGCATGTAATTCCGAAGTTGCCTCTCGCATTATAAAGTAACTTTTTTCGTTCACCTATATTACTGTGTTAGGGACTGTGGGTGTTACTGAAAATGAACGGTCCAAGTGCTGCTCTGTTGTCAGCCTTAACTTAGCAAGCTAACGACCAGTGATGCACTGTTTAGGACTGGTGAACCAACTTGCCTCTGCCTTATCAACATTGCTCAACTCACGCTGAAGGCTATATTGAGGTTTTGCGTCGTCAAAAATGGTTTACCTACCCCAACCCCTCCTTCGCTTGCACTGTGCGCGAAAGTGAGCGCCACTTCGCAGCCTGTCCCGTAAAATTATGCAAGCAGCAAAGCGTCTAATGCAAAGCGTCCCCAAACAATCACTGGCCATAAATTTCAGTGCCAGCAACCCATTTGCATGGCTTCATAATTTATCCTCTCCTTGCCGATATTTGTTTACCGCAATACAAAGCAGCGAATGCTGTCTTATACATAGCACAAAAATTTGCGCTCACATCTTCCTTTCTCAAAATCATCGAAGTCAACATTCGATAGCTGCAATCCAGCAGGTCGAGAGGAAGAACTGCAATGTGAAATGGCTGAATTTGAGTAAAATAGAAGATCGAAAATGTAAAAATGATGGCGTGAAGGATACAACACGCAGTTCTATGTAAACAGCATCACGATCGCTGTTCACGTTACCGACGGTTGTTGAAGGTCAGTCGCATTTTATGCGTTTCGCTTCTTTGTTAACATATAAGCCAATTTTTAGTACTTTCACTATACGGAAGCACCATCGGAAAGGACTCGAAAAAACTCACAAGTACATCATCGAAATGGACAAAACTCGTTCGAAAGGCACCCTTTAAATAAAATATTTTATATTGTGACTAAATTTAGAATCTCATAATCGTATACAACTGCTCGATTTGAAGAATGGCCCTTAACAGATATGAGATGCAACAATCGTTTAATGTCGTATAACTGCAGTTTAAACGAACCGTCTCGACGGTTTCTTCGTTTGTTGTTTCGTTTTGCTCATCCCATTGGTTGTTTTTCCTTTTCACTTTCAATGACGCACCTATTGGCCATCTACACAGTAAATAATGTCGACTTTATGCTTGTACGGAGTGATCAGAACAAATCGATATCCAAATGATGCTTGTGATCATGTTGAATGCTTAAAACGATTAAGCGCAACAAATACGCATACTGTAGCGTACAACTTATTTGAACAAATTGTGCGATTTGTTCAACATGATCATGTGAGCTCCATTCCAAGCAGACGTGAAATAAAATCGAGTGACTCTTAACAAATTTGGCTCTAAATTCGCTCATCGAACGAAAAAATGTACACGCGTTCGGATAACGAGTTTTCAGCAAGAATGCCTAACGGTGAACAAAATTTTCTGACGCCTATCAGTAGATAAACGCCTTAGTGGTTTATTTTTCGTATCGCTCACATACAAAATGCAAAATACGCCAACGACAGTGACGCGCTTTCATAAAATTTTGTTTGATTTTGCACACGTTCGGATCATTTGAGAGCATCGAATAGATTTTCAGATGTTTGCAAACAATAAATTTTCATATGTTTACAAACAATCGCTGAAAACACTGCCAAACAACTGCAACCAGTTTCGCAACAAACTGAATTTTTGAGCATCCAGTCGTTAATTTTTTTACCCCAAACGTTCATGCCACACTTTTCCTCATTTCTTTTGCAGCCTTCAAGTGAGAAGTGACAGGAATTTTTTTGCTCACTTGAAATGTGAAGACCTCCAACCTTCATTGGTCAGCTTAAATGATTGGCTTACAGGTTGACATCTGTCACCAATTCTCCTTTCACCAGACTGTTCGAGTGGTAAAAACGCAGAGCTTATCCAGATGTCACATCGATAGTTCGCGAAAACGGTTGCAAAAAAAGACTTCTGAAATGGAATTCTCTGAAATGCATACAACAGGTGTCTTATTCGAATCATCCGAACCCACCTGGATTCTCATCGTCTGATACACTATGAGATTGTACACCCATATTTCGATTCAGTTCAACGAGTCTATCCTCACTGCAGAGGCAGATGAGCTTACGATAACATTGCTAAGGTTTGCACAAAGTCAGAAAATGAAGTAACTCATGGAGGTGACTAGTGTACAATTCAAGTTGTAGGCTGTCACTACTGCGAGGAACGTGCAGTAAGACGTCCAATGTCCGATAACTGCTTTGGTCGCCCATCAATAAAAATCTACATTTCCGTTCCGCGCATCTCGAAAGATGTTTATAACATGCAGATGCATACAAAAGGACGAATAAAAAAATTCGGCTAAAAGTGCTCAAAGTCTACATGACGAATGTAGACTTTGAGATGGCTGCGTCATGTCGCGCTAGAGCGCTGCTAATTTCAACACAAATTTCGGCTCATTTTCTTCGGCAAATAGACCATCACCTTGAGCGTGCCAATCGGCCGTTATTTCGCGACAGCTAAGCGCGTGAATTTTAGGCAGCTACCGCACAACTTTTAAATCTGTGCTACAGGATATGCCTGAAGCACATGTGATGGTTACCACTGCTCTTTGTCAAAACATTGGTCCATGTGCTGGCTAAAGATATGATGTGCTAGAAGAATAATGACAGAACTGTTCAAAGAAGAACAAATCACACCGATGCTTCAAAAGTGAAATAATCGAAGATAACAACACGTGCTATTTGTCCGAAATGCCAAACATCCAATGGTCCTCAAAAACTCTCCTAATTATACATCTGCAGCGGATAAATGATACAGCCCATTTGGGTTTGTCTCCCTACCAGGCTTAATGATGATCTTTTGTGTAACCGTGAACGGCAACTATTTCGGTAGCGGTCACTAGTTTAAGCCCTACTACTACACCAAATACTTCTGCAAACTGCATCAGTTAATGAAGTGGGCAATTCGAAGGGTACGGAAAGCTGAATTTCAGAATATTTTATCGCCAAATTAAATCAGCTGCTTCATTCGACTGCTGACCACTGCTGCCGTCAGTGCGTTATTAATAATTTTTCTTTTAGTTTGAGGCACAGAGTTATTTTCAAAACTGCCCAATGACAGTCAGGGAAAAATTCGTGAATTGCGCTGTTGACAAGCCCATTTGTTCTTTAGCTGCCTAAGAGCAGTCTGGAGAATGATTTTTGGTGCACAGAATTAGGAACGTATTTTTTGGCGTCACCACTTTAAATTCCTTGTCTAAATATTGCTGCAGTGTGTTGCGTTTCATCTCTCTCACTCTATCAGATTCTTTTTTTAGGATCGACATTTTTATGCGAAATCGACACGCCTCATGCGTAATACAACTTCATGCTAGTGTGTCTCGCTGCAGTCTGATGCTCTGTGGCAACAGTCAGTCTCAATGAAACGAAAAACGAAAAAAATTGGCCAGCCGATCATCGCAAGCTTTATTTATATGATGGAATAAGGTTCATTTTGATCGCTGAAATATGTAGCAGACCACCAACACCGTTGCGATGTTCAAACGCTCTTTAAAAAGTCGTAAATCTCGACAATTACCACCCTAAATTAAATATTCTTCGTGGCTTACTTCGCTTCTCTATTCCAATAACACAGTCCACAATAATGAAAGCATTGTTTGGTTATTTGCAGAGCAGTAAAATTGGCCTAATAAGTAGGTATATCATTTCAGCCGTCAACGTTGACGTTAGATATGCAAGCCATTCAACTCTGCAAAGTTTGCGCTTCAGCAATGTGGCAGAAGATGGGAGGGGGTAGGGGGAGTGGAGGGGAAGCGCACAAGTACACTTCCTATGTCAGATGCAGTAGACTATAAAGTGTACTGCATTTGACATACACGCATTATGGGCTGTGACACGAAACTATGGGCTGCGATTCACTCTTCCGTTGTATTGCGGCACGTGCGGAGATTCTTGCAACTACTGAATCGAAAGCTCGTCTTAGCAAAGCTCACAACACCACAACGTGAGCGCTATGAAGCATCATTTCTGAGGATTTTTCGAGCCTGGTGAAAAGCAACGCACGAGATATTTATTCTCAGTCGACGGAATCATCGAAATTGTTTGAGAAGCTCCTTTCGCAAACATTCTTTTGGCAGCACATTCACTCCATTTTTTGACTAGTCCTTCAGTTCTAAGACCGAGCAGATCTAATGAAAAGCAGAAAAAGTTGTTGATCAAATTCATGCTAAGCTGATGTCTGTCTAAAAAGATGGGAGAAGCAGGCAAATGTGCATTGTTATGCGCTTCAAGCAATTTCGAACGTTATAATGGTGTTTGCTTTGGGAGAAAAATCTCGAAACTGTTTTAGTGGGCAATTTTATTGTTAGCCCTATAATGGCATTCCTCTAAAATTGCAGCGAGGTATTGCTGGCTGTAAATGCCAGTGGCCGATGCTAATGTTATCGGGAACGCGTGGTCGTCGTAATTCAGTTTCAATCCTAGATCGCCATCAAAGGTGAATAAATTTTTAGGTAATGTGGTGCATATGCATAAATGGCTTTAATCTCGTGAATGGAGAAGATGATCACTGCTTCACAATTTGCCTCAACTGCAAAATAGTTGTCTTGAATGCGCGGCAAGAAAAAACCAGCACCCAATTTAGTGTGCTTGCAACGCTTTAGCAGCATTTGCGTGTGCGCTCATTTGCTGCGCGTAATGTTCGCTGATTTCTACGGTTCAATGATGTCGCTGCACCCAGAAGTATTTACAATTTTCGTACGGTATTGTGTTGCATCAGGTTGCAGAACAGTGTTCATACGGAAATGAGATTCGCAGGTGCAGTGCAGCAGTAAGCGAGCCAATTTCTAGAGGAAAGCAACAGTACGATACTCGTACGAAAGCGAGCTATAAAGCACACCAGAGGTGGCACGATATGGGCTTTACAGTCGAGTTAAAACCATCGAATTCTTTTCACTGATTTCATAGGTCTTATAGCTACACAAAAACGTGTGTGCTCGATCTGCGATGAAACGGTTGCTCCCCACGCACGCTGTGAACTGGTGCCATTGTACAATTGATTCGTGTGGACGGGAGCGCTACAGTTAATGGCGCCCATTTCTTCTGAATTTTCGCTCTCATTTTCGCAAAATTTTCCATTTCTCCTCCAAAAATGCACATTCCAAGCTGCGCTTCATTTATTTTCTTATTTTTGACATTTTGTGTCGCATGAGAAAAAACTCTGGTATTACAAACTGAACCCCATAGTGATTGTTTCCTTTAAATAGTTCCCCTCAAGGTGCTTTCTATGCGCAATTACTCGTTCAGAAATATGCGAATCACAACCAAATTTCGTTCTGAAACCTTCACTGTGCTAAAGATCATGCTAATAAGTTTTGCAAGCGTAGCTTTCTTGTTGGTGAGTTGAAACTGTCTGAGAGGAATACAAACAGGCACATACACATATGCATGCATTACGGTTCTGCCACAACGTGATTTAGTTGCGTCAGAAAGCGCAAAAAAACTAGTGAAATAACATTACCGATATGCATTGTTGCAGAAGCGGGGCTTGAAACGTTAGCATAAGAGACATTAGCACTTGCTTCTCGACAAACCAAGGAAAAAGATCCTCGTGATTCCAGTTTATGCTGAATCCTGCATTTTTCCTTCTGCCTCCACCCAC
>JPKZ01001201.1:466630-507981 GCA_000803305.1 Toxocara canis | reverse complement strand
GTACTACAGTCTCTGGCATATTTTTGAATTTGAATATTTCAACGGAACGTCATTTATGATTCATTGCGACGAAGAACTCCTCGGCCGTTCGACAAATTTCAGTCACTTTCACAACATTCGTAATTCACTGTACATTTACTCGCTGAAATCGGTCACCATTTTCGCCACTGTTTTGTGGACAAAAAATTCTCTCCTTAAAAACACTAATGGAAACAATTCGTGGAATGTGTGATCGCAACATCGAAAGTACCGTTTCTATTACGGACGTGACTTTAGAACTACATGCAGAATTTTTAATTGAGCAAGTGAACTTCAGTTATTAGTGTGTCAAGATAAATAATGAAGTACACTTTTAAGATTCATAGTTTACGTCAGAAATTGCTCTTAGCGTAGATAACTTTATCCAGAAGTCTTAAGAGTCCAAACATTTGAATTCCTGCTTACGGACGTGTTACTGAACCAGCACGGATACTCTGAATTTACTAACCAGTTACCTGGTCGCCCATCTTCATGACCAACCAGTTTATATATATATATTTATGTATAGATAGATAGATAAATTTTCTAAAACAAAGCAAAGCACTCCCAAACGTTTAGAATACTTAACCTACTCTCAAAAAGTAAGTAGGGACAGACTGAAGTTTGTCAGTCAGCAACCTCTGTGCTGTATGGAACGGTTTAAAAAATAGACTTTTAAGTAACACAATTTTTAAATTTTTTTACATGTTTCACTTCTTCCAATCCAAAGAAGAGAAATTAAAAATCAAGCCACATGGATGCATTCGCTCGATTTTTGCTTACAGAATCGAGCGCTTATCCAAATACTGAAGCAAGTTCACAACGTGTTTCAGTATTGCGATAATACTCCACATTGAACAAATTGTCTAAACATAAACATGTTGATTGCACAATATTAGATCTCATTTGTACAATTCGACAATCGATTAGCAACATCTCTTACCATTTCTGATTAAGAATAAATAGTGTTGCGTTCGTAAATTTTTTAATTTTTTAATTTTTTAGTAGTTCATTTCTTGCGTTTTCATAAATGCTCTAATGAACAATGAACGCGATGGAGGCTGACGACGAAGTCGACGATGACACGCACAAACGACCACTGTGCGTAGATATTTAATCGTATGATGATCCACAATAGAAGACGCTTCGATAAGCCATCAAACATCGCAAAAATTGACTGGTTAGTGCTGAACGCAGGAAACTTAGCAGGAACGCAACATTGATGCTGTGGACAGGGCGCTGCTTAGCGAAAACGAGTCAATTGCTGCGTTATATTGTTTACTGTACTCAGATTGTTCACTCAAAATCGAGGCAGACTTCCCCGTATAAGACGACCCTATGTCACTTGTTTAATTTTTGATTTGTAAATTTTGCAAGACAATGGCTAAAGTTATTGCTTTGGAAGACCTAAATTTCACAGATGTAAAACATTGAGTTCCAAGCGTTCGGTTTTGGCATCACCGCATAATAGCCATTTAGCTTCAAATGTGAGAGTTCTGTTGAATCTCTTTCTCACTAGTGCAGCCTCATAAAGCCAATTCTAGCACTTTAGGGCGTATATGGAAACTGTTTCAAACCCTGCATTAACTCCTCTTCCCACCCCCCTCCCCCAACCCCTTTCGTGGGACTCTCCGGGTCTCAAGTACTGAAAGAGCCCCTGACCATACGAAGACAATCGCGGCTCTACCTTTTCGTTTGCGGTCTAGTGGATGGGCTATTGTCGAGTTTCGTAATCGCCGTCTATTATTAAAGTAGCGTAAAAATAAGACAAATATTCGCATCGGTTTAGTCATCAAATTCGCATATAATTACAGCAGTAACGGTCATTGTGAAAGGTGGAACATGAATATACTGAATACAAATCAGGAAAGAGCACTGTAGGAACCAAGAAAACACGTATGTGTGTATACATACTTGTACACATTGTATCTGTTGCGGATCTGTTCAATTGCTACATGAGAACAAATTTCTATAGTCGAAATGTGTCGAATGCGCAGTTTTTTCTTGGCTATTGATAGTGTTAAGAAACCCTACAAACTGTGATATAATCGGAGGTCAACAACAGGCAAGCAACCGTGACGCGTAGTCATTTTGGTATTCAAATAAAACAACTGTCAGGGATGAATGAATTATCGTCGAACTTTTTCCAAAATTTGGTGCCGTGATAACGTCAAATTAAAACAAACTCTTCAAGTGCCAATTTTGAAACCCGAGCATTATTCTTATCCTATGATGCCGGATAGGACTGTCTGTTTTTGGAATTAAACCGTGGCTCCCTTTTCAATTACCATGTCAGCATTACTTCATTCTAAATGAACTGATTAGAAACAAGTCTCATTTAACGTCCATTGTTTACTGACAATTTTAGCCGTGATCTGCATTAATCAGGAACCTTAGCATATCCAAAACGTAGAATGAAAGCCGTAACTATAGAAGTACGGTGTATGTCTTACGTTTTCGATTTTAACGACCCAGATGCTATTTTTTTGATGAGTGCAAGCGTACATGCTGCCAGCCAGCTCTGTAAAAAAGACTTCTCTAAAGTAGTGATGTCGTCACACTAATATTTTCTCATTCTTCTACGCATTTAGATTGGTCAGTGATAGGCCTTAGGATTTTGACGAAAAAGCCGCATGACAATAAACGCCTGATTTTTTTTAGCATCTCTACTTGCTTGAGTCATAAGAAATGAACGAGAAATGAATGTCCGTTTTGTGCTCATTAAGTAAAACACACGATTTGTAGAAAACACCACACTGATGCTTCTTAGAAGATGGGTGTTCGTTAGCAGAATCCAGAATCAGCAGGATTAGATCGTCAAGAAACAATATGCAAAAGAAGTGTGACTGGTGGGGACACCAACGCGTTGCGTGTGCGCGAATTTAATGAGCCCTGCTGATTTTCGAAGGCGTCACCACTGCAACGTTTCGTATATATAAACGGAAACCGGCGGTACAAAACTTTGACATACGCATGCCGTCGATTCATCTGTCCTCAGTGAACGCCTCATGGACACCTGCAGAGTACATGTGTCCTTCCTTTACCATGGGTTCCAAACTGCTGTATCGGATATTCAATCCTTTTAAAACTACAAACATTACTGTTTGACCTATTCGATCTCTTTTTTCTTCATATCGCTGTACTTAACTACCTCTTCGGAACAGCTTCAACTCCATTTTTTATTTTTGAACTCAACACCCCAAACATGAAACACTTGCCATTACAATGCCCTCTGCAATTTTTGTTTGCCAAATTGCAATATCTATCATCGTAGTTTCGGATTCGGACTACGCATGTTTAGTCCGTTACTTCTTTACCGAACGATTCACGCTTTTTCATTTCAAATAACAATTTCGCGCTCTCACACATCAACTGCCAACAACGGTCTAATTGTTCGTTTCAATATTGGCCTTTTGTATTAAGAAGAGTTATTAGGATGATCTTAAGTTTCTGCTGCATGTTTTAAGCTCGATAAAGTACGTAGCTCGAAAAAAGACGAAGTGAATTTTTTTGAAATTCGTTGATTTCCTCTCAAACTTTTCTTAGATCCTCTCAAGCGATCGCTCAAATTGCAGTAATCTGATGGATATGTGATTGTCATTCAGTATTATCAGCGATCTGAATCCATAGCTTCATCATGATCTGAAACAATACCGCTATTTTAAAAATTTTAAGCAGGTTCTTTCGTAGAGGCAAATGCTTTGACTGCAGTTATTTCCTCACTTAACTATAAATGAGCGCTGTCATCTTATAAAATTCGTTCAATTTTTGCAAAACTGTATTTTAGACGCGCTAACTACTACAGCGCATGCAACTTTTCGGCCAAGCAAATGCGAAAAATCTCCATAGGTAAGAAATTCAAAAATCCGAATAGTTGAACTGCTAGACATAAAACTTCCATAGACACGAAATTTCTTTCGAAATCATGATTCGCATACGAGGAGAAATAGCACCTCTTAAATCATTGTTGGATATAATGCATTAGACAGGCCTCACTGCTCCTAGGACTTTTACTTCATTGTTTCTGAGTACTACCGTGTCAAACAGCTTAATACTAGTTGCATGATTGCATGTTGGACTGTTGCATTTGTTTAATCGTTAATACCAGTAGCACGACCACGTTACAAGCTTTCGGCCCTGTTACTGTTGAAGTTGTAACTGCTCACAATGCAAACTGTAGTCCAACAGCCACGAATCGAAGTTGGCTCTATCGCTACTCGCGTCGGAATTCCACCCTCTCAGCTACCGGCCCCACATTCCGCGTTTTTTTTTTCGATACTCTTGTGCCAGCAGGTGTTTAACACAAATGCCTTCTAGCGCGTGAAACGCGACGTAGGACGACGGCCGGGATCAAAATAAGAAATTCATGAGCTGAAGTGGTGCTGAAGCCATACTGATATGGTGCAGCTCATACTGGCATCAGAAAATGTTTAGGCCTACTGATAGTATAAAAAGGAGCAGCCGGGGTCGAACCTTCCTGATTAATGAGAGACCCGCGCTGGACTCCTCGGCTGCTACATTATACTTTCCATTGTCAGCAAGTATACGCTTTAATATCGGTGTGAACTGCACCATTTCATTATGGCTCCAATACCACTTCAGAAGTTGCAGCTGTTTTGAAACAAGTTTAATAAACAGCATGAAAGTACATTACTTTTTCTATGCGTGCAGCGATTCGCTAAACTATGTTTTTTTACATGTTCGAAAAAAAGCACTGCCTATCAAATTATTCATCGTTACGCTTGCTGTCCGAAATTTGCGAGTAATGGAACAGTTGAACTGCTAGACATGAAACTTCGTTGGTTGTTTTTACAAGACACAAACGAACGTAGTCATTTCTTTTGAATAGATCATTTAAAAGAAGGGATTTGGCGAGAAGCAGAAAGAATTGGACATATATGGCACTTTTTTTCAGTTCCAAAGGACGGTGTTCCATAGACACAGAATTTCTTTTGGAATCATGATTCGGATACGAGGAGGAATAGCACCTCTTCAATCATTGTTGGATGTAATGCATTAGACAGATCTCATTGCTCCTAAGACTATCATTTAATTGTGTTTGAGTACTACTGTATCAAAAAGCTTAATTCTATTTGCACGAGCAATCTTCTTCTTGTCAATTCGGCGTGTTTACAATTGCGCCCTTTTTGGTCAATGTTGTATGGCAAAACGCTTTCTGAAGTCTCACACAATGACAACAGTCTCTTCGAGACCAATTTGTTAAACAAATATCTCAAACGGTAATGTTTTCGGAACGCCGCAATTTTTTAGTAAGAACGATTTTACTTTGTATCATTAGCGAAACAAAGTGGAAAACTGTAGCGGTGCACTAAAAGTAAAACGAATTGTTAAGGTCTTACTGGAAACTACTTCTTCTCATTTCTTGCACAATTCTGCTTGTTAGAAAAGTCGTACTTTTCCAATACTGTCTCTTTCGACTTGCTTCGGAAGAGATTCGCTTGAGTTTATCCGATTACCAAAAAAAAAAGATCCTGTTTCATTTATGCGATAACTTGCTGCCCTCTATTTGTTGTACTGAAATGTTGTCTTTAGATGAGTGACATATTGAGTGTTCCTAAATGTAGCGATCTTATCATTATAGAATAGCATAGAGGACGCGTAGAGAGCCGGTAAGGTAAAAAAAAGGAAAAGAAACTGAGATTTGAATCGCTTCAAAAAGGTTCTTTTGTTTCTATGTTTATCGCAAAGTCGTTAGACCAACGAACTCTTCTAATTTGCAGCAGTCCCAACATACGCCTTATATAAAGAGGGATGTCAACATCAATTACAAGTCCAAAACACAACAGCCGACCGTTACTGAAGCGGCTAATACGTCAGTGATTTGATTTTTTCTAACATCCTGCTCGAATTCACGTTCGTTGAAAAAAAAAAAACAAGAGAAAAGAAAATTATTCGAACACAGCCCATGAACAGTTCAGTTTCAACACAGCGTTTCTCACGCGTTATAACTGCATAGGTGATGCGGTAGTGGGCGATGTATCACAGCGCTTTACCACATTGGATGAACATCGGTTTTTTCGTTGCGAAAAGTATTCCCGAACGTTACCAGTGTTTTACTCATCAAAGTGTTAGACGAAAACTACTATTCCGGACACTTTCTAAATGGGTTACGCTGACGGAAACGACATTTTTTTTTTCAAAAAAAAGTGATCTATTGAAGTCGATGAACAGCACAATTTCGAAAATTTCATTTAGATGGTCCTCAGCTTTTATACGCTTACAACTGATTGCCAGTGCTTAAGTTTAGCAACGCGGCATCGTCTGTGAAACTTATTTAATGGTTCCATTGCTCATAAGAGCAGAATGTTTGGTTGCGAATTTTTCTTAGAGTCTAACCGTTTTCGGGAGCACAGTATGCAAAAAAATAAGATGCCACAGATATGCAGCTGCGGGACTGCAGATAAGCAGTTTCAATTAGGACGACCCTAAATGGCTGACAATCAAATTAGATGATGCATGATTAGCTTGCCGGTCCAGCGTTGTGATAAGGTGGTCTGAAACGGTGTGCAGCCACTTCGCGCAGAGAAGAAATGGATTTTGGTGGTAATGATGCCTGCGAGCACGTAAACGAAAATTGCAGCATTATACAGTGAGGCAGTTGTTTTTTTGTTTTGTCTGACAATATTTTCGAACGTTTTTGTTCTTCATTCACCGTCATTCTAATCAGACGCCATTATCATACGATCAAATCTCCTCCCCCCATTCAGCACACCTAAATAACAGCGAAAACTGCTCAAATATGAGAACATGAGGTCGAATTTTTTTGCGCACAAAATCCTATAAAAGGTGCAGCGAAGAGGATCCCTATCGAAAAGAAAAGACTCTTTTGAAAACGAAATTTTCGTTGGATGCCCTTACCTTATTGTCGCCGATCAACTGCTGAGACAACGTTCATTGCTGCTGAAATTCTCTTATTGCTCTATTAAATTTTCAAGCGTTGCCATATTTAATCTAAAATATTTTTGTTCCCTACCAATTATTTCTTTCGAAATCGCACTTAATAGACTTTCTCATTCCGGACCACAAAATTTTTGGTAAGTTTTAACTTTTAAAGGGCTAAGACTAGAGCTGTAGAAATGAAACGCTCGCTGTTTAGCCAAAAGTCAATATTCTGAAACTTCTTTTAAGTGAACGTTTCGATATATTTATAAACTCTGCCATGAAATTTTTTTGCCATGTTCAATAACCATGTGCAATAGAAACAACTATTGTGTGATTCTGTTAAATTGCTCGGTTTCTTGCATCGACCTTTAAGCGATACTAAACCACTCGAGCCGTCGTCCTTAAGAAAACTACTGTCTTTAACGAAGTGCTTAGTTTTATTCGCTAACGGGCTGCAATTTTCGAACTAATTTTTTCATGCCATTGATTTGAGCGACTTGCTGAACCACTGACAAAATGGTCTTAATAGCCGCACTTTCGAGGTTCGGCTTTGAATATCAACCGAAGAGCTTGTTTGTCGCTGTAGTTACGGGGCATTTTACTAATATCCTTTGCGAGGTATGTGAGTTCGTCAATAAGTTTCTAACGAACAACAACTATTTTTGCTCGCAGAATAAGTAAGTTAACATGAGTGTTTTAGGATATGAATAGAACCGATCAGTTTTGCCACAACTAATGCCTCTGTGAAATTTGAGATGCAAAACAGGAATATTGCGCCGCGAATTTTATGCGTCAGTGTAATTGATTCCTTTTATGATTGGCATGTAATTTGCAAAAAACATTTTCCGGCCGGTAACTTGTGTTAAGCGGCAGTTTGTTCAGCAATGTTTTCCTTTTAATTTCGTTCTTTTATTTTAGTGCTGTGCATTTGTACTCTTTTCGATAAACATATTGAGCGTAGTCGAATAGCGCTTTAATTACGGTGTGTGTCACAGTAGTTTTTTGAAATCGATGAATGGAAGCATTGTCACACTAGGTTCCTCTGAGATAGCGCCCCATTTCGAGGTGAGCACCTACGCTGAGTGTTCATTACTATCATGAGCGCACTAATTGTTCACCTCATCCAACAATAGGGCGCAATCGCACTTTTTTTTTTTCAATTATACAATCAGTTGTTTTCTTTTTTTCTTTTTTGCCAGTCGTTTTTGCAAAGCTTTTTCGTGTCGCTAGCAGTTGAGGTGTATACCATTTCTTGGTGTTTGATCGATTGTTTAGATTGTTGTACAAGTTCTTCCCACTTGCACAAAATTGGCAGTTGAAAATTTTTCGACTTAATGAAGAATTATAGACACTCGCAAATAGAGGAATGCTCAATGCGTAAGAAGGAAATATCTCAGAGGTAATGCAAGAGCGCATCAGAGTATGTGAGCAAATCGAAAATGTTGTGCAGGCCAAAATAAATGTGTTTGCTTTGTCAACTTGTAGTGCAAATGCGTAGTCCTTGACACGGTCCTGCATCCGAGACTTCAGTGGGCAATGATAGCCTAAGCCTCCACCTATCAGCATTCCATTACTATGATCACTTCTTGTCTTAAGCGGCTAACGAAAATGGAGGCCCAAATTAGATCGCTGCCAGTCAATAACTGTTTTGCACTTACATTTCATTCGAAATGAAATTTTTCTATGACCGCATCTCAGCAGACATACTTACATAAATTTGCATCTTTGGTATGCGTGGTCGCCAATAGAATTCAACAACGATTTTCAACATTCTAAAGTCACAACGGTGTCATGATTTGAGGTGAACTTTTTTCATCGATGTTCTTCCCACTTTATTTATGGGTCATCATCGCTCGATGTCTCCTCTTCGTCCGAAACGTAGCAAAACGCTAGATAAGAGTATATGCTCAACACGAATGCCCCCATACTAGGTCCATGTGGCACATGCTTTCGCCGAAGACCTTCCACATTCATCACTCTTTTCCACTTCTCATTAAGTTATTCTTCCAGCCCTGTGAAGCATGTTGTCTTTTCTTACTGTATTTCCTTTTAGCAGCATGTTTAGTACAAATAAGAGGATTAGTGTCACCTTGCGACAAATTGGAACGGAAAGAAATTGACGCAACTGTAGCAACTTTACGATCATTGTTGTTCCTTTCCTTTTGTAAATTCGCTCGTCTTGCCCACCCGCTAATACTGATTGTAGCTGGCGAATGCTTTTGTTACAAATTTTCAAGCAAGAAGGAACAAAAAAGAACCCGCTAATTTAAGGCTTAGGTCGCTAACGATGGTATATATATATATACATATATGTATATGTATATGTATATAAATGGTTGTTGCCAGTTTTGCTTTGTTTAGCATTCACCAACATCGGGGGGTTGGGAATTTATCATGTTTGATGGTACGAATTAAAGAAAAGTCAAATACTTTGGTATTTAATAAAGGCTAGCGGCAAATGTGCGCTATTTCTGCACTCTAACATCTTTCGGTGCTCTACGTAGGCTGTAGAAATTATTTTACATATTGATTAATGAAAACGAATCGTTCAAATACGATGGTACGGGAAAACTGCGTAACGTAAGCAATATTACTATGTATTATCAACAACGACACTCACTTCTTCGTTTGCTGTTTAGTTCCTACTCGAGGACGCTGAGCGTGAACCACGCGGTGCGGATTTGTATTGATTCTGGGATTGCAGCTACATGAATTCTGAAAGCGAAACAATCCTACGATGTTCTCGAGTGTCAAAACTTTCGCAGTTAATGTTTTCATGCCAAACCAAAATTAGAGCTGATAAATCAACATTGAAAAACATTTATTTATTGGTTGCCACATGATGTTGTTGTTTTGCGGCGTTTGAGTTTTCACTTGCTGCTCATAAAGAATTGATAAGCATCTAAGTCTATCCTGTTCATTGTTTTCTACACGCATTCGACACCTTAAGGCAACTATCACAACCATCTGGACAGGGCGCCGCCTATGAGAAGATATGTGCGTACTCCCTTATTCGCTCGCCTTCTGCACATTCTTGATCTTATCGGAACGGAACATTTTTCATATTCCCTTTACAATTCCGGTCCTCGCATGTTGCATTGAAAATAGGAGCTGAGGAGAAGACAGCGTAGATCGTGAAAAAGGAGATGAAAAGGTTTGCTACGCGGACGAAAATAAGGATCGAAAGGGCGATGATACACCATCGTCCAGCTCTACAAGCGCAGTCTGCGGTGATGAGGCAGAATACTCTTGCGTAACCACGTTCCCTGTGGTACCGTAAGTTGTGCTTCAGATGACGCTTCGCAGGACGTTGCGTTTTCTCAGTCAAATATTTGTGATTCTTTTGCAAAACTCCACTTCGACATACGAACGACCGATTTGTGGTAGTTATCTTGTTGAACCACCTGTGAAACCTACCTTGTCTCTTTTTTCTTGTTGTAATTCATGTAAGAGATGGATCAATTCTTTTCACCTTCCCAAATAACTTGATTTTCACATATGTGCACTAACTGAGGCAAGCGCCAGATCAGTTACATTTCATCTTCGAGTAGTCCCGATCGGGACAATCATCATGCAGCGCTTAGAAGCGCTTTACTTCTATCTATTTGACTGGTTGCTGTCCCAAATTGATACCGCACATTTGCGCCGAGTAGCAATGAGCAATATGTTTACGGCTATTTGGCTGGGGAAGCACCACATCATTGCATCTCGGCTGCTTACCTGTGCTGCCTACGATGCTATGCACGGAACGTTTCATTTCAGTTAGATTGGTGCGGCTTTTTGTAGCTGCAGTTGTTCACGCTACTTTCGCTAAAATCCGAATGTGGCTGTGTATCACGTTTAAGAACTGACTTGGACATCGGAGATGGACTTTCATTTTTTCGAGAATCATTTTGGTTGGATTTCCGAACTTGCAGTTTAATTCGAAGACAACTTCAGCAAATGAGAAGTAAACAAATAACGACCGATGAAAATGAGCGCGCAAATGCTCCGCGAAGTTTTCCGAATATTTTCACGTTCGTTATCGCGTTCAACGAGCCATTTCAAGAGGCAATTTGGCGTATTTAATTGAAGTGGTTGCCTGCTTCAGGGATCTGAGCCGCATTCTCAATGAAAGTGCTCTTCCTCCTCGTCAGCGTCGTTTGTATCGTTGCCTTTAGTGATGCCAGGCCAAAGAAGTTATCATTTCAAAGGAAAGGTAGGTCCCGACAATAAATCGTACGACGCTTTACCGGTTTTACAGATCGATTGGTAAGCCGCATCTAGTAACCTTCTCTCATGTCGTAATTTTTGCGATATCCTCTTGTTTAACCGCCCGCTACTTGTTTGATCTCAGCCGGTTCCATCCAAGTGCATTAGTTGAATACACAGCACCCAACTCTATAAGTCTTGATTAAAATTTTGCAAATTTTTCAATCGCTTTGTTCAACGCATCGAATTCAAAATCTATCTAACGGAAGTTCGAATAGTAAGAGGTGTCTTTTCTACTTATTCGTCATCACTACTACGTCCTCTTCCTTAAAAAAGTACTTCCAACAGCTCCTTCCAGTCAATTTTCGAAATCGCCTCTTCTGTTTCAAAATAAATCATTAAGAAAAAACATCTCAGAAATACATCCTGGAGGCAAAACGATGAATTGTTTGGCTTTGTTACGCCTATCTACTCAATTATCTCCGAATCGTGGAACAGCGATGGTAGAGCAACAATGTGACCGTTTCGTGAATCATGATGTCGTTTAACCCTCACCACCCCTCTCTCTCCCTTAATAATGATTTCAGCCTATCCTATAGCAAAGCAAAACGCAACAAAACAATGTTATTGGCATGTTCGCTGAGCGCAGCAAAACATGTATGGAGCAAAGTTATTTGACACCTAACGCGCCTTGTTCATGTTATTTATGAAAAAGCGAAAACATTGCAAATTATGAACAATTAAATTGGGTTTAAAACTCGGTTCAGTCCATACAGCAGCAAAGATTCACTTATGAAATTTCTCTACAGAGAGGAAATCAGAGCAGTGAAATTGTCGCTCATATAGGAGACACCACAATCAGTGTCTCCTCTATAGAAGCCAAAAAAGAGGAAAAAAAAAACGAGAATCAGGACATATGAAACACGTCTACGTTTATTCCCAGGAAATGATCTAAATTTTTTCTACTATCGCGCCCAGTGAGAAATATAATTTATTTCATCGAAAATGGAGATGGAACAATCGCGCAATTAGAAATTGGCGAAAACTACTTCTTTGAACTCCAGGAACATAGTAGTGGAGCGCGCTCGTTCTCAACAATACGCCAGAATCTTTTATAGTCATTGATTTTTTTTTCTTGCCTTATCGTATGGCCTTGCTCAGGAATCATACGCCGAAATAAGACAGATGTAACGGAAAGGTGGGATTTCATGGGGGCCGGCACTGAAACAACAGTGTTTCGACACTGCAAAAGCTTGATGTGAATCGTAAATTGTTTGTATGATCGATATTGTTAAAATGCTATCGTTTATGCTACAGTTCCATTGGTATCGTTCACATTAAAAATAATTCTGTTGATTTTGAATGGAAATCGGGCAAAACAGGAGGAAACCATGAGAAGTATTTTTACATTAGAAAAACGACTCTTGTTGCTTTATTCTGTGCTCGACTAATGCGCTCAAATGCATCAAACACAACTCACAACGCAATTAGATTTCTTTTCAAGATATTTAATCACAGAAAAAAAAAACACTTTGATTTTCAAACCATGAGATTTTCATGTCAAATTTAATACGAATGAGTGCCATCATTATAAGATAGCTAATCATATTTAACTGAAATAAAGCCACTATGAACTCATTTGGATTTCGTCATCTTCGCATTTGATCTGGATGCATGCATTAGAATCGAAAAAATTGCCCTGCACATTCATTCTCATTTGAACAGCAATTATCTAATGATGGATCTTATTGCCCGATAGGTTAGAAGTAGTTATTTGAAATGAAAAAAAATTGAGTTAAGCTCGATTCCTTGGAAAAAACATGCTTCAATGCAGAAAGCTGTAGAACCATTGTTGAAATTGGCTTCTACATAAAAATTCGAAGCAGGTCATAATTGCCACAATTAAGTCGCATTAATGTTTAATAATTATAAATAGCATCATCCTCCACATGCAAGCACAAAAAGTCTCGTCGCAATAACTTGCGTGTAAAGAGTTAATGGTGCATCAAGTATGACAGCCTCTCCGAATTAATGAGTACTTCATGCATAATGGTAATCTATTTCTCTTTGCCGAATGGAAAGAACCAACACGTTCAGCTGTAAATGAAATTTTACGTCGGGGCCGGGGAGAGAGAAAAATGGAAACAAAGAAGGCGAAAGCGAGAAAGAGAGGGCAGGAGCAGGAGATTTTCGTAAAGGTTGTTATTATGTTTTTTTTTTCTTAATAAACGACGCAACACTTTATTCGAGAAAACGAACACCAGGATAAACAATTTGGGAAAGTTTGGCTTTTAATGGCTTTTCATAATACAGAATTTCGCCGCTCTGATGAGTACAGCTGCATAACTTACAGTTTGTGCTCATTTTGCAGACAGAAATTCCGACGTTTTCCATTATTTTCATTTTGCGATAGAGAATCGGCGATTTTGCCTTTTGCTTATAGTGTTTCGGAGCTCAGAGCACGTAAAACTGCTACACATTTCTTGATGTGTTCACAAGGAAATCATCGCAACCTTATTGATTTTTTTCAAAATTATTCATGCTGTAAGCTCCTTCATCTTTTTTTAAAGCGTGTATTCTATTCCTTCGTGACTTTCAGTTGAATTCATAAATAATTCGAACAGCAATCAAGTTGAATTTTTCAGCACGAGCGTCGTCGAGAGCAGGTGCTGCGATAAATACAGGTCAGTCCTCTCAAAAATGAATTACGGTTTGCTCACATATGAAATATGACAGAATTGCAGCAATGAATTTAAGTAATTCTCGAGAATTCTCTAGAAGAACAAAGTACTTAAAAAAGATCAGATTCATAGGAATAGTTGCAGTGTAATTAATATCACATCGATAGGTTGCACACAAAAGGTGCACATGAATATAGTCCACAAAAAATTGATGGTTATACTCTTAAAATTAACAACGGTCAATTTTCAGTCACGGAACCACCTCGTGTAACTTCTGTCGATAGTGGAGCAATTCTAAATGCTACACCAAATGCTGAATCAACCAAACAGGCAAGAACAAGCTGTTCTGTTTATTTTCTAGCTAGTATTCTTCCTTTCATGGGAAATCTACGCTGCAGATTGCGATGACGGAGATCGTTGAAGAGGAAGAATTCAGAGAAACTTGAATTGGGGTGAAAATGCCACTAGGATGAGAATATATGCTTCACGTTAGTGTTGATCAAAATCTATGAAGCGTCCATTCATAGATAGAAAAGGAAGAATTTAGCGGTCAACTGACTCTCTTGAAAAGCAGGAAACGTACAGTCAACTTTTAATATGTAAATGAGAATCCAAAAACGAAATGGACCTTCTGCACAATCCCAGAAAAGCGCATTTTGAGCACTGCTGAAGGTGGAATCGTTTCATGACCTTTGTACTACTTACATCTAATTTGAACTTCTTGCTTTATTTGTATCTAAACTCACTTTCATTAAACTATCCTCAAAAACTTGCGAATGCCTAAATTTGAAATGCACTTCGACGGAAAGGTGATCACATTTTGGGATTGGAGAACTGAGTAAATAAGCTCTTGAAATGACATAATAATAGTAGCATATGCAAATCGCGCCCTTGCAGGAGAATTCGGTGCTAGCCGTTAATTCGAATGAAATTCAAGGAGAAAAAGAACCGCTTACCCAGGTTACAGCGGAACTGTCAGCCAACAAAAGCGCAAAGCAACAGCTGAACACCGCGACAGATGGTCAGACAACATCGGTGAAACCAGCAGCAGCAGCAGAACGCTCGGATACTTCAACGCAGGCCTTTAGTGGATGGGTGAAAGTTTACGGCGAGGCAAATCCATACAAAACGAATGAGACTTTATTGGATGTGGAGACTCATACAGTCAAAATCGACGTGCGTCCAGTCTACCTCGATGAAAAAACCTCAGGTGCGCAACAGGCTGGCAAGGTCGATCAACAGGCTTTTGGCACTGAACTTTCCGGGCAGACAACTGCAACTGGTTACACCACTTATGAAGGCACATTGGCCGCTGGTAGCGAACTGACTAGTTATGGGACCGCTGAAGAAACCTATGAGACAGGTTCATTGCCGGCTTCATACGGCTCATATGGATACACTGGAAACGAAGAGGCTTCAAAGGCAGGTCCACATGGCACACCTCAAGCTGTTGAAGGCGCTACGTCGACTAAGCAGCCTGAATCAACTCTCGCTGAGGAGACTGCTGAGACTGGGGCCACTGCCCAAAGTGCTCCAGCCCTTGAGGATGAACAAGAGAAAGCAGAAAACACCTCAGCAGAAGAGAAGAAATCTGGTGAAGTAATACTGGAGAATGAAGAAATATCAGGAGCATCTAAGGGAGAGCTTGCTACAGTTTCGAATGGGATCACATCTCCGGAAGGCAAACAAGGACAGAATGAAGAAACTATTGCAACAACCGCCATCGTCGAGGAAGAAGGAACAGCAGCAACTTTTGATCGGGTTAGTTCTCGGCTTGAAGTCGCTAGTTCGACGAACGTCCCGCCCGAAGCAGAAGAAACGTCAACTCCAGCTGTAGCCGAAGAAGGCACTGAAGCTCCACAAGCAGAAAACATTGAAGAAAAGGAAAGCGCAGAAAAGATCGCTAAGCCACAAGCAGAGGCTGAAAGTCAAGGAACGACAGCGGCCATAGAGGACAGAACCACTAAAGAATCTGAGGAAGAAACCCTAAAAGAAGAGAGCACCACTGCACAATTTGAAGTTGCTTCAGCAGCAGAATCCTCGCTTGCAACAGCTGAGCTTGAGATAACCATTTCGCCAGAAAAAACGACGACTGAAGAAGAAGCAGAGGCTGAAAAAGCAGCAACTGTAACAGCACATGAAACATCCGAAAATGCTCGTAAAGCTGAAGAAAATGAAACTGCGGTCAACGTGACAGAGGGACGGCTTGTCCACGAGAAAGCAACTGACGGTAATGCAACAGTCAGCGAGGAAGAATTCCAGAAAGCAATAACCGTTGAATCGACAACTGTTCCAGTGGAGGTGCAAAGAGCTATCGAAATTGAAATATCACCAAAGCAAGACGCGTTTACTACTTCAACTGAGTCGACCACTGAAACAGTGATTGTTGAGGCTGAAGAAGCCAAAGAAGAAGGAGTTCCAGAAGCCAGCACAGAAGCACTGTTTTCTTCTACTGAAATCGCTGAGCAGGAGAGTGAAACGACCACTATCGGTGGAAGAAAAGAAGTGAAAGCTGATGATGAACAAGAGAAGGAAGCCGCCCACGTTGAAGAGGAGGTGATTACAAGCACCGCAGTTGTAGAGGCTGAAGGAAGCACTGCAGATGAAAATGTTGAGGAAAAGACTGCCTCGAGCGTTTCCATCGCTGACGAATACAAAGAAGCAACCCTTGGAACAACCACACTAGCAAAACTTACACCAAAAGAAGTTAAGCCAGCAGCAAAGGCGCTCAACGAGACGACCGCAGACCAGAGTACACTTGAGATAACAAATGTAGGTGAGCAGCAGACAACTAGAGAGACGATTGTCATCTCGACGACACTCCCAGTAAGTGAAAGATCAACAATGCCGGCTTTAGAGGAATCGACCACAGCCGAAACCGTCGAATTGTCGACCATTAGCGAGAGACGAGAAACGGTGGGGCCTATTCGAGAAGTTGAATTGGAAGGAGCTGAGCAGCCAAAACTGCTTCAAGAGGGCGAAACCATCGAAGTGCCGATTGTCACACCAACCGTGATCGCGAAAGCGCATAAGGACGAGGAGGAGAATATCGCAGAAGAGCAGTCCACAGTTGCCGAGAGTACGGTTGCCAATGAAAGTTTGGAAAAAGAGGAGGTCACTGCAACAGAAGAGGCGCAAAAGGCTGGAACAGCAGCCGGTGAAAGCAAAAAGGTCAAGCAGCAGCAAGAATCGTTTACTGTATTTGAGACCACAGCTGCCGCTACGGCAGAAGCATCTACGACTGTAGAATCTGCTACGATGGCCGCAGAAGTGGGAGCAACGACTGCTGTACCAGGATTTGAAGAAACAACTGCACTACAACAAACGGTGTTCAAAGAAGAATTCCCCGAGAAAAACATCACAACATTCTCTGTCGAAGTCGTTAGCAGCACAGAGGCATCACCGGGGGCAACCGAAGCTCCGTCAACGGCTGGCGATGCGCAAATAACAAAAGAGAAAATTCCGGCTGGGACGAAATATGTAAGCGGAACGATACATGGTGAGGGAGCCGCCGAGCACGCGGCCAAGAAAACGAAAGAGGTTGCTTCTGAACCCCGTAGGTTTTCTCGTTTGCAAAGCCACTTCAAACCCTTTCGCGTGACAAACAGAAATAAGCTAATTTCCTACTTCTGTCGAGAAAAGCCCATTTTCCATCATGGTCCATCCCTTCTGGGAAGATGCGAACTTTAGCCTCATTGACAGTGCCCTCACTTCTTCCTATCCCTAAAAAACAACAAGGAAAATCCAAAACCTCCTGAATTAATGCTGGTTTGGTTGCTAATCATTTTCAAATGTTTTATGCCAGGGAGTATGGATTGTAATATCTACTATAATGGTAGTACAAATACCTGCCCAGAAAATTTCCTTTTGAAGTTTTCAACCCGATACAAATTTAGTGTGAATAACACTCAGCACATATCGTTCTACTAACTGTATAGCACTGTCGAAGTGCGCCAATTGACTCCATCCGCAGCAGTATGAACGCGGCAGCTGGACAGGTCGATCGAATCGTGTTTTACTTTCTGTACGTTCGTTACCAGCATGGAACTAATTTCCCGTTAGATTCACATATGTTACGTTTTCTGCAATCAAATATTAAAGTTTCTGTAAAACCTTTAAGAATAATTAACTTCATCACGTCATTTTCCAACCCGAATGTTTTTCTATAATTAATAGTATCCGAGTGTGACGGACAACATGCCCTCGTCGAAACAAACTAATCATTTCTACTTATTGCGCTTAGTTTGTCGTCCCCGTGCGCTTCCATTCAATTCCCCCTACTTTCCTAACAATGTTTCGTTCTTAACAATTTCATAAACGATTTTGCTGCTACAGATTCGCCACTCATAAAAATGAAAAGTTCGCATTCTTTGGATATCAAAATTGGTAGAAGCGATGAAGCGATTAGACATCTTGCAAATAACGAAGTAAAAAGCATGTCAAGAGGCTTGAACAATAAGCATCAATATGCACTTCCCATTGTTCTCACTATAAAACAATTTATTCGGTAATAATTCAAATTCTGCGCATGAACATTTTCATTCAAATGGCGATCAAACAGCTACAATTCATGATTATCGTAAAGTCGGCATGAACAAAAATTGGGAGAGGCAATGCTGGCATTCTATGGTTTGTGTATTTGAGCGTTGACTGTTTGTTAAACATTCCGATGTTGTGTCTTTGTGTGATGTGAATTTTCAGAGTACGCTGGAATGTCGATTGAACCATCCGGTTACGATGTTAATGGTACCTAACTCTGCTAACTATGCACTTGCTTTTTTTGCCAAATTAACCTCATTAAATTTCAACATTTCACAGAGATTTTCAACGGCGCTTATGACGTTTTAAAGCTGGCTAGCGGTTATTAAATTTATTAGGAAGCGCATGCACTATCGTTCATACTATTTAATCCTGTTTGTTTCCTTAGTGGAAAAATGTTAAATGCTTTGGTCCAACTGGAGGAGTTTTTTTTGGTTCTTTGCAGTCGTTTTATTTCGCTTGTAACAAAGTACAGCTGAAATGTTCTTCAGATTTTCTTTCCAAAGAATTTTTTTGCAAAATTCTTCTGTCTTCATATCGACGAGATTAATGAATGCTCACGCTGCAACAGCTGCATATTTTCAGTGCCTCCCGCAATCGTCACCGCTGACCAACAGAAACCTCTTCGTAAGTTTCATTTGTCTCTCCAGACAAATCCTCCAACAACGCCTTCTTAAGCGTGATCTGAATCCTTAAAGCAGTGCACAGTAATATGGCAGTCGTAGGAACTGTTCTTCGAATTTTTTCTACCGTTCATAGTCAGTTTGCTGAATTCCTTGTTTAGCATGGAAACGAAGTCCTTCATCACTATGGGTACGCTTATGAAAGAAGAAAGAAAACATTGTCAAAGTGTAAGAAGGGGATCTTACGACATGAAGTATGCATGCTTGCTAAATGAAGCACACAAAAATATGAAGCAATTGAGGCGAGAATGTTGGACGCATTAAAAATAAGTTAAAATCTCGAACAGAAATAATGTACAGAATCATAACCGTGTAAAAAGGCGATTTTTGATGGAATCAGTTAATGCTTAATTAGTGAATACATCAACTCCCTTCGAATCGTTATCGCCACACGTTTTTCGCAAAATGAGAAAAAAGATCGGCTAAAAAGTAATTATGTTGGTGGGTTGTTTATTTGCATTTATTGTCTGTGTTACAAAAATATGAAGCAATTGAGGCGAGAATGTTGGACGCATTAAAAATAAGTTAAAATCTCGAACAGAAATAATGTACAGAATCATAACCGTGTAAAAGGGCGATTTTTGATGGAATCAGTTAATGCTTAATTAGTGAATACATCAACTCCCTTCGAATCGTTATCACCACACGTTTTTCGCAAAATGATAAAAAGATCGGCTAAAAAGTAATTATGTTGGTGGGTTGTTTATTTGCATTTATTGTCTGTGTTGTTTGCAAAAAGCTTTCTGTTTGCTAACGAATAATCGTTATATTAGTGTTTCGCAGACTACATTTGTTCTTGTCTGTTTGTCCATCAAATGAACTAATTATTGCCATGAAAAATCTTTTTATATGGCCATAGCAAATACGAATAAATTTTGTTCATAGTGCAGTGTTTTATTCGGGCTTTTTCTCGTTTTGCCAAAATGTTTTGATAGAATGTGCAAAAGGAAAAAAATTAAATTGCTGATATGCGAACTTTATAACTTTAAAGGTTCCCATTTTATTGCTATCCTCAAAACAAATATGCTCATTCCAACCGCTAACGGTAATCAAATCCGCCAAATGTAGATTAATGTTTTGCTGAGCTCATTACAGCTCAATGTCAGATTCAAGTTTGCTTTATGGTCAATTTTTGTGTTACGCACCGTTATGTTCCAATCATATTTTACCCAAAATCACTTCAGTCTTGTTTCCGTTTAACCGCTTAAGTGGCCTGTGTGCACCATCTTCGACCACTGGTGTGTTTTGTCACTTATAAATTTACAGAAGCTGTGATGTTCACAGCTTTCGTCAACGGAAATATGTTCAAAGCGAAGTTTATACAGATGGAAATGAGAGCATAAATGGATCATTACTTTCAAAAACTCACATATACTCTAAAAGAAAGTTGCAAATGGAACGCGAAAAAGTTCTAGCTAGTACGGATGGATGCTTTCCTTATTTTCAATTCGTGATGATCGTTGCCGTTGAACTGATACAAGGAAATGGATAAATATTCGTATTGGGAATAAAAGCGGAGGGGTCTTGTGAACAGGTATTACCTTATGTTATAAGTTTTGCGAAAGGTCTTTAGCGGAATCATTAGCAAAGTAGGATGGCTGAAGTACGGTCTGTGTAGCTTAGAAGGAGTGATAAACTTTCAGTGCCCGAACAAGCGATTGGATACGTTGGAGTGCCACCAGTAACGTCTAATACTGGTAGGTTACAACAATTTTAAAACATGCGGAGTTCCTCGACTCTCAGCGATCCCATGTACTACTGCCTTGTGAAGCGGAACAGGCAATGAACGTTTAGCAAGCATTTATGGAGAACTGTTTTGCACGTTTTTTCGAGAGTCTGAAGGTTTTCGTGAATGTGTCGTTATTCGTCAGCACCATTACTGCGTTGTAAATGTTTTAACTTTGTTCCTGTTTACTAATAACGCGGATTGTTTTAATAACACTGTTCGCAGAACTCTTAGTAGCAAAGTAACAGTAAAGCAAAAAAAGGAGTAGTCACTAATGAGAGGGAAGAACAAAAGTTGTTTATAGTAGAAAGCCAAATATATGGGAAATGGTAAACGTAAACAGGAAATGAATCAAAAGCACTATTTCGAATAATTTAAATACATGACTGTCACGAATTTTTTAAAAATATAGTAAATGAACAATTGATACCAAAATTACGAAGATAGGTGATAGGTAACTCAGATTTGAATTTAGAGCAACTGTCGCAATGGGCCAGTTTAAAAAGTTTTAATGCTTGAATGAAGAGGAGAATTTGAATGAGTGAAAATTTACATGTTAGCGGTAGCTCTGAGCGTTTTCTTTACAATGCTTTATTGAATTTATGGACAGTGTAGCTCGGCGACACAACCCTTTAAGCAACAACAAACTTATTTCGGCACTAGAATTGTTTGCCGTTGATACTAACAGAAATTCGAGCGTCTTTGAGTAACTAGTAATATTGCTTCTGTTGTCCTATGGCTTTCTTTTTCCCGTCCTTGTCGGAGGCTGTCACGAAAATTGACATAAATTGGGTTATAGCAAGAAATAAAAATTTGCCACTAGATCCTGAAGCTATTATGTTACGTTCTTTTTTTGCACCTCTCAAAACTCCGCCTTCAAACATTTTCAGTCATATCGAAAGGTGAGTACCATGAAAGTTCCGTGACCGTAGATGACGGCGTCGCGTTCCATGTCTAGTGCCATTCAAATCCTTCCGGACCACACACGTTACCAAATGACCGGATGAGGGCGTTTTGCGTGAATAAACGTGGATGCCTCACTTTAGCCATCCATGGGTAGTGTGGAGTAAAACAGCAATGTAATATGAACGGAAACAGTATAAACACGGGTATTTTTTGGGGAAAACGATTAGCAGTAAAGTATTAGAGGCCTAAGGGTCATACTAGATCGCCCGACCCACATGAATGATGAATGATGCCAAAAACAAGCGCTACAATGGCTTTATCGCGTCATACGTTGTTCGTATTCATCGCATGATCCGCTTTTTTACAGCAGTGCTTGTCAAGGATTTACCAGCGATCGATCGCCACAGGACCAAAGGTAATACTTCTTTTATAGCTCTTTAAATATTTAGTGACGATTTCCAAGGATTTTTTTTTCTGATTTTGCACGTCTTCTATTTTATTCTTCACGGAGTTGGGAATAATTTGTTATTTTGAATAGGTTATCGCCCTATAAAGCAACATTTTTGCTGGTAATGTTCTTGATGGCATTCAATTTGACATATGAAACCATATTCGTAACGAAATGATCCTCTGAGAATTGATGGCCTAGCGTGGTCGTTCCAATCGGGTGATGTTCAGTTGAGCGGTAGAATAACGTTAGGTAGTTCGTGGCGAGATCGGCTGAGAGTCATCTGCAAAAATCTAAAATTAAAAACAAATCATTGCAATGGCTCTTGCGAACACTGGTTGTGGCCGGATGAGAAATACAGGATTCCATCCCATCGGCAAGGTTGTTTAGAAAGTCTTGGTAATTATTATTCAGTGTATGAAGAACGAGTTATATAAGTGAAATGATAGTTCCGTTTATTGATTTCGACGATATGCAGGTGTTAGAAAAGTTAAGGACGAGAAAATGGAATTTCGAACGATGATAAAAGTTTGGCTTAATTAATCAACACAAAATTTTACCAATGGAACAATTTTTTTTTGAAACATGCAAAAACGGTTTTTTCAAATTTACTCTTATTAAAATTTTCAAAATCCTTTCCACTGAGATATGACTGTTTAAAAACTTCTGACTTTTTAAAGCCTGTTCAATATTATTCTAAGGGATTTTATCCTTGGTATAACTATTAGAGGGGTGAAAACGACCAAAACTAATGAGACGATCTGATTGAAAATGCTGCTTGAGAATATGGTACAAGTTGATGCTTTTATTATAGTTTATGCTCGTTTAGTCTCTGGAATGCATTAGTTTGTCATGAAATTTCTAGGAAGACAACAGTGTCGACGTTTTCGAAATTCCAGGCGTATGGTAATGGAGTTGTCATTTGTCTTCCGGGTCGGAAACCTTATTCTCTTCTTTCTCAACCTAGAAACTTGTTACTTGTTTTGCTGTTGTGCTGACTCATGAACTTGCTTCGCATAAGCAGTTATCAGTACTCAGCATTATTGCTATCTACGTTTGTTTACCCCTGCCGTTCAAAACGCTCAAAGGTCAGAGCGATGCCTTGTTTCATTTTCTCTTTTTTTTTTTCATTTCCTAGCCAGTGTTGAGTTTCAGTCGCCATGTCAGTGCTTTCCGTAATATCGCATATGATATGAATTTTGCATGTGCATATGTTTCAAATCATTAAAAGTGCGTATATATATTTTCTACGTATCACCTTCCATAAGGATCACGAAGTAAAATCGCAAAAGTGTTTTAAAAAAAGAAAAGGAAAAAAGATTAGTTGCAACGGTCAAACTTTCTTACAACGTTATCTCACAACGTGATCCGCCCGAAAGTCTTAATACTTATTCCTTCCCCCTTCCCAACGAAATGTAACTCGCCTAAAAGGTGAATCACCTTTATTTTAATTAACTACTCTTTCTCCTCCGCGTTATGCCGATTGAACCGGACGAACCAGGAAATCCGCTTAGGATGTCCTAAAATGAATGTTTGACGGGACGGGGACCTTTGCTGCAATCGCAAAATACATTTAGAAAATAAAAGCACAGTACGTTAGTGATACTTCTACAAGGAAAAAAAGATGCGGATTAATAAAGCAAAACTTAAAGGAGCAATATTGGGAAATAAATGAGACGAAACGAAAAGGAATTGTCCAGCGACTTCGGTAAGCTTTTTGTCAGAATGGCAGTATTTTTAGGAGCGATAAACAGAAAAGGGTGAAAGAAGACGGACAAAACAAGGTTTGTACGCCCCCTTGAAACGACTATTTAAGAAGGCTGCACGGATACGGGTGATTTACTGTAGTGTTTCAGATGCCACAGCCATTGGTATATTCTTGTTCGAATACATCACTACCTAAAAAGTCGACAGCTTTGCGGTTCTCCCTCTAACATACTCCCTCCTCCTCCTTCCCTCAAAACAATCTCTCTTGTGTCCATAGACTACTGAACATTGCGCTTTTTTAAAGATAACGCGATATGTTTGATAAAAACTTGGTCAGTGTAATGATGCACGTTCTTATGTGCTTGTTTTCCCGCTGCTCGCTTCTGAATGTGTTTGTGCTATAGGCTTTCTCATTGACCCTATGTGCTCGTGACCTAGACGTTCTCACTGACTCTAAGTTATTGTTTAAGCCTCACAATACCAAGGTTATCCAATGTGCTTCTTGCAAATTTCATTACCTTCTTCCACCTACGACGTCCCTGATTTGCGTCTATGCGTTTCTTTAAAATTTCTATTTACCCTATGCTTGAATCTGCTGCAGAGGCAGGTGTGGCATTATGCTTGAAAGGGCAGCATTCGTATTGAGAAGGTTCAACAATTTTTTGTAGAATTGTTCTCAAACAATGCAGTTGCAAAAAAACAAAATATTATGAACATCTTAACCTAATGGATTTCGAACGAATCGAATTAAGAACAGCTAAAACAGGACTGTGCACCCTCTACATAACGTTATTCGGATTCATCCGTGCAGGTCGATCTTAACTTTTTATTTTGTCTAGATAACGGTGACCTTATTTCTAATTAAGAAAACAATGTATGAATGGCGTCACCTAAGACTTCTGCAAACTGCTTAATTAACCGTTGCGATTCACTTCCGGCCAAAATAGTAGGTGCGCCAACTTTTTAAACGGAGAGTGGTTAGACTACCGTATTCTCAGCTGGTGGCGAATACCCTGGTTTCATTCGATTATGATAACATGCAACCTGTTTATACCGTAGCCGTCCTCTTTTCCTTTAAAACCACCTGTTTTATAATTCATTCCTTTCATAAGTAAATTCGACGCATGCAATGATTTTTATTCCATTAGGCAATGCTAGTACTTTCTCTCCCTTTCCTTCCTAAGTTTCTTTCGGCATCCAAATCGGTATTTTTTTAGAATTAAACCTCTATGTGCTTTTCCCGTTTATTTCTTGCAAGCAAATGTTTTTGTCAGGAGAGCGTGGCAAAGAGGCTGGCCAAATTGTGTGCTCCAACTTCTTGTTATTATAGTTTTGCTGTCATATGAATATTTTAAGAAAGAACTTAATTTTACAGCTAGCTTTTAAAATCGCGCAGCAAACCACTCATTTCAAAGAGAAGATTTGTATACTTGATTTCCGAATGTGCCAACATTTAAAGTCAACCAATCAAGCCAAAATTCTGTTTTGGATCACTCAATACGACAAGATCAGATTTCACGTCTGTGCATTTGGAGCATAATATGCGTCACTCCACCATCCGAAACATTATACCGGCTTGGAGTAAAGCAGATGTAGATTATTCATACTGATCAAATTCTGTGGATGGCAACTTTCAGAAATGAAAGTGTTAGGCAGAAAAACGAACAAAATATGCTCCGGTAACGACCGACCCGACTGAACCCGTTTCTTTTTGAATCGTGGCAGCAAAAAAGGCATGTGAGCATGGAAGGACAATTTGGGCAAGCTGCGTATGCAAATTCTCTAAAAAATCAGATGTTTTATACCTGGTGAGGTTAACTGCTCGCTCATGTGTGTGATGTTCCTACTTTTGCAGCGCTTAATTCAAACAATGAGTCGATTTGGTGATTGTTTGCTTTGCATTAGTGCAAGGCAGATAAACTGATAAATGCACATACGCGTAAGATAATTCTACGATCAAAACGATCGTTCATAAAGACGCGAATCTGATATGCTTGTAACGCATATTTGAAGTGCATATAACCAATCACATAAAAAGCGCACAGAACAGAGAGGTCTCTCAACCACTACTGGATAGCAGCTGACGCAAAAGAAGAAATGCTTTTTGAGTTACACATTTCTTGCTTTCATTCGCAACTACACCAAAAGGTGCATGCACACATCGGCTTCGATCTTTTTTTTGTAATTCTTCGCTCATTTGTCGCTTTTGGTGAATTATGACAGAGCGTTAAGAAGTGTCAATAACTGTCGCATTACGCACAAACACATTATTGACGATACGAAAGAGGATGTCGTTTAAATCATACAAATTGTTGCAATGTGCATCGTTGTGAGAGCGGAAATGTGTTATCGAATAAATAATAGGCAATCGAACTGAGAAACGAGGTCGGTGCACGTTTCTGTTGTGAGTTGTCTATTCGCGTATGATGCGTATTCGTTATACTCTCTTCCTTTTCACAGGTTCGCTTTGTCGTCTTATTTCATTAAACACTTTTCTTTGCATTTTTTCCTAGAGTATTCTTCGTTCCCATATTTGACCAGGTTTTTCGATACTCGAAAACGCTTTGAAATTGAGCAGTTTTGCGCAACGATAAACAAATGTACTAATATCAAACGCTGCAGTCGTGAAACTCGACTCAAATTCGGTGAAGTAAAAGGCGAAACGGGAATCTTTACTGCTCGTGGAAAGTGTTGATATTAGCACGATCAAATGGTGGCTCATTGAGTGCGTTTGTTGTGCCTCTTAGCAAGTTTACGAAATGATTTGACAATGGTGAGAAGCGAAACATTTGCCAACGCTTAAGCCGTTTATAGATGCCCAATTTTTTGAAGTTTTGTCATTTATTCTATTTGCACTAATGCTCCCATCGAACCACAGTTTCTTTTGATATCCGAGAAGGCAAATGTTTATCTTTTGATGATTTTTCCATAGTAGAAAGTAGTAAGCCCTTGTTAATGCTCCTCTCATTTAAGTTCCCGCTTCACTGATCTTTTCTATTGGATGCGTAATCTTTATTGCTGAGCAACAAAAATTTGTTTTTAGTGGTTCATTTCTCGGAGCTGTTCCCTATCAAACAGGTTCGTTCTTATTTCGCTCCATCACTTTTGATGATAAATGACATTCACAGTAAATATTTCAATTCAACTAAATTATTCGAAAAGAGATCTCACTCGCCGTTTGAATATGAATTTTTTCTCCCATTCAACACGTCAGGATGTGGATAATTTCAAGGCAGCCTTTTGCTTCATCTCTCCAACATCCCCAATTTCCAATTTACAATTAAGAAGGTCCTCTTTTTTTTTATCCTCAAAATTTCACTTCTCGAATTCGTTGCTCACTGTTGCGACAATCCTTCCACTAAGAGTTGCATATGGTGAGGTCGAAAAGGGAAGGGTAAACTGAATACTCAGCGACAAGGAATTATTTTATTTACACGAGTGTAGAAGAAGTTTAAACCATCACAAAAAAACAACTCCTTCATAAAAAACACACAAACAAACATAAAATCTCAACATTTGCCTATTGCCTGCCTACAGTGTCGTCTCGCGCACAGGCTGATCAACACAAAACTTAGCATAACATCAATCTTTGTTTCAGAACACGTCGTGTGTTGCACTCAGAAAATTCTACATGCTGGTCATACGTAAACCCCTCTCCCTATCCACCTTCTCACCCTCAATCCCGCCCTTCTTACCCCCTCCCTCTCCCCGCTAAACTATACATGCCTGATGAACAGCTCTTTTCCCGCAAAGTTTCTTGGATCTTCTTTTATCTTTCCTCAAATTTTAATTGCTCAGCAAAGGAGGTAATGTTTTCAGCTGCTCTCAGATATGGCGACAGCGACAGTGAGCATACGAAACAGACGGTGACTTCTGTGCAACCATTTCATTGATGCGCTATGCTAACGATTAGATCACTTTAAAGTAATCGTTCCAAATTTCGTTACAGAAAGGGACAGCGCGGTTGAGAAGTGGGCAGAAAAAAGTCAATGGTCATTTTTTCGTTTCCTTACTTTCTTTCCACAGTGATCAGTTGAATATTTTTCTGCATTTTCGATAGCTGAAAGATCGTGATTGGCCAAACTCGCTTCCAGTAGCAAAATTTTAAGAAAAGGCTTTTGAATCTCAGTTGGTCACATTCTCATCGAAAAGCGGATGGCAAAAGGTGCAAACTACTCTCTGAGCCGATTTATAAGTATTGATCAGTTTTTTTGATTGCGCAATCGATAGCGAAAAACGTGTTCTTTAAGCAACATACTTTATTTGATTTGCTACGATCATTAGCAATGGTGCATTTCTTTCTCATTCCTAAACACACCATAAGATTAACGACTAAAGAACTTTTTTTTTTCAGATCCAATTTACCAGTATCAAATCTACCGAAAGCTCGAGGACTTAAAACAAAGGATCACAGAGAAACACAGAAAAACGAACTAAACTGGGCCATCCAGTCGCCAAGGATGTCTGGTGAAGTACCTTCAGCGCATCGAATCGATCTTGACAGAAGATGGCGAAAATCGAAGTTGGCTAACAAACCTCAACCATCAACTGCACGAACCATTCATCCTTCATTTGTGATCACTACAGCTCCATCGTTCATCCTGCCTAATTTTACGACGCCATCTGCAATGCCGATTTTTCAGACTTTGACAACGATTAGTTTTCCCACAATGGCTATGCCCACTTTGCCACCCCTAATCATCCCCCCGTCAGTTTCAAGCAACTTTGGAACCAGCAAGATGTTGGGTAAATCCAGAAAATTTCTTCGCACTGGAGATTCCTATGAGGACGAGCAAAGTTTTACGAAACCTAGAAATCAGCGTGCAGAAGGGTCGGACGAAACCACAGAGTCGTCTGGGTTCAATAGCTTCCAAGCTGACATCGACCAAAGAGAAATCGATGAATTCAAAGAACGTAGACGACTTCATCAGGAACATGAAAAAGAAAGAAGTCGCAAAGAAATCGGAAGGTTAATGGTGCTATAATAATTTTAGGACGACCGCAATAAAAACGAGAAAACAATTATTTGCATTTCTTATTCAACTGGATTAATCAGGGGTGCTTCATAAAGCCATAACAGATAATACAGCCTAAGAAATATCATAGTGCTCCCTACACCGAATTACTATGAAGACAGTCGTCTGTAAATAGAGTCCCTTTCAAGATATCGTGAAAAACAATCACTCGCCCCAGACTCGATTCGGGATAATAGGATACAATAGATTAACTGAAAAGATTTTTCATCCATAAAATAGAACAGCGTTTGCTAGCAAATGTCCTTAGCAACATTGTCACTCGCCTCGACTACGAAAACATTTTGCGTGCCTAAATATCTATGTCACCGTTGTCAGCTTTCCACTTGACATCTCATAGCAATGAAAGTTTTTAAAAAATCATCTCGAAATGTGCGGTGACTGATGTTAGTGAAGCTAAGAGATCATCGATCGTCAAATCATTGCTTGCCATCAGAGTAACAGTTATACGGCCATTCGGAATCCATTTTAACCTAATGTGGTGTAACTTTTCTTGCACGTTCAAAACAGAAAGAATCTCCCAAATACATTCATTTATTCCTCAAGCAACAATTGCTTAGATAAAGATTAATTAAACTGTTCTATAGGTTATCAATTGAAATTTTCATTGGAAGATTCACCTCTTTTTGATGCCAAAACTAAAATATTCATTTACATAGCTTTTGTACTGTTCACCGCCATGTGCACAATGGTCGACCAATTATCTTCTAATAGCATTCAATTCAGTGCAAAAGCACTCCTAGAATTCAATTCAATTCAATGATCGTTGCCGCAGAGGTGTCATCAAGGTGTGCACTGCATAAAAGATGAGAGCGAATCTCGGTAAATTTTTGTCTCTACACGCTTAATTACATAGGTTTTCATTTTCCATTAAAAAAAAAAAAGCAACTATCCTCGATCGTCCACTTTCCATAGAGGTATTTTTGCGTGAGACATATATGACGTGAGACATAACAGTGATGTCTCACGTCATATAAATTGACGACTTTCAGCAGACTCTCAAAAATTGCCCCTCCACATGCTGTTTTTTGTTTGTGAAAATCGTCATCTCTAAAATAATAATGCATCAGGTGTCTGAAGACAATCTCCCACAAAACTAAATTCATTTTCATACATTCTTTACAAGCGCTTAAACATTACTTTTCAGAACATCTCCGAAAAGAGACGATGAAGAATTCAGTGAGCTATTCAGTCTACCAAAGTTCGTACATGAAGAGGAAAACGGCAGACCACTGATAGCTGAGAGCAACCTCTCGTGGATGACGCCATACAGCTGAATGCCAACACACATGATCGCATCCAAAGTGGCAATATCAAAAATTGATTGAATCAGCCTGAAAAGCAGCCATTATGGTCGGGCGCATTTTTCGTATATGTGACTGGAGTACTCGCCTAGTAGTGGAGTTATGCTCGATTGATCAGACACAAATAACTAATTCAGAAATCATTTTGCAATAAAACAGAGCGGTTGTTCGTGAATCGACTTGAATACAAATAAACAATTGCTGCAGAGTACCTCAGCTTTGACTGATGAAAAAGACCGATACTTTGAGCAAATTAAATGTATCGTCAGTTTCGCTCATGATTAGGTGTTCTGAACAGACTACATATTTGTGTCCACATATGAATGGCATAGTCTCCAATAAAATCTCCAACTAACCTCTTCGCCGAATGAAAGTATCCAAAAATTTTGGAAGACCTAAACCCTAACGGAGTTTCATTTACTGTTATGAGGTCATTCGCCTACCTATCTTCAATGTGTGCGTAACTTCACTCAATCGGTTGGAAATCAAGGGTGCAAATTTGTCAGACATGTAGTTTTCGTGTTTCGGAAGCTATTCAGAGATAAAACTTGCTCAGTCTTATTATAAAGTGTGAAATTTTAGCAGACTTTGAACCCTATTCCAGTGATTCATAGCATAGCTGCAATAAAGCATGGAAGTTTTTGTCACGGCTGCAGTAGCAGTCTAGAATCGTACGAGACATAAGGCGGTAAGCGGCATAGGTATTTTGCATGGGTCACTGGCGTCGTGTCCTCAAGCCATTTCTCTGTGGGACGGACGTTATGCATGCGTCCTTGAGGAACGTCCTTGTAGAAATTTCTCGTCGTTTTGGTTCAGAGGGGGTGAGGAGATGTTCGCGATCTTCGAATTTAGTCGTATCAATATCAATCGGGTAAGAAGGGGCGATCAATCGGGCACGAAGGGGCGAAGTCGAAAACGTTGGCAAAAGGGGAGAGAAGGCAAAACGTTGGCTAAGGGGGAACAAAGTCGAAAACGTTGGTTCGGAGCGAGCGAGGCCGAAAACGATGCTAAGCTAATCCGCAAAACACGGATACATGCAACTGATACATACAAAACATCGTATGCATATATACGGTGTGTATCACAAGGGATGGTCGTCGGTTCTGATAGCGTTTATTTTTTCTTCGTGTGCCTTTGAACGTGAATACCGTCTGTATCTGAGAATGGAGCTGCGGACATCTCTGCAAGTTTCCGGCGCTAGCGTTCTTGATGCGATAAATGCAACAGCCCTTGTATGTTTTTCATGGTCGTTGTTCTAACAATTTATACACTTCTGCGTTGCGGTTTTGATTCGCTGATGGATAGGTTCTGCAAACGCGTAGCTCTACACAGTGCTGTCAATGCTGAAGGGGGCAGCATGTGATTTAGTCGAAAGGGTCAAAGAAGAGAGAGGCAACTTGTAAGGTTGAGGCAGACGCTCATAGCACGTCAACTGCAAACTTCAAAGACCACGCGCTCCCACCGCATCATAGCACCGACCTTTGGCGTTTGCAGTCGAAGTCGTCGTTTCGTCTGTCGGCTTTCGGCAATGTTGTTTGTTCTCTTTCTTTGTATTTTTCTACGTGCATGGGAAGTGAGGCAACTGTTTGTGATCGAACAATGTGTACGTTTTTCAAAATGTGTTGGCAAATAGTTCATATCACTATTTTAACCGCGTTGAGCCATCTTAGACTACGGCGGTTTTGCCTCTTTCGAGCGTTCCGCTCGCCGCTATTATTACTGAAGAACTGATTTAAGAGAACGGAATACCACTGGTTTCCACCGCCAGCAAAATGATTTCGATCCGTCAGTGTTCATCGAGCTTCAGAATGGTAAAAGCGCTTTCGTCATCGTCGTTTGCGCCGCAAAGGTTTGTCACGTTGAAAATTGTGTTCTTTGTGGCTTCAATTGAACGGCTCATAGAGCGCATAACAATTTCATTTTCTTTACTTCCTTGGACGTTGTCGTTCTTTTGTGAGTCAAGTAGGCTTTGATAATCAGTGCGAGAGCGTTGCAGCACGGAGAAACGAATCTTTTACGTACCACAAAAACTCGTTCACTGGTATTGGGGCTTGGTTTCCCCATTTTTTTGAAACCCTCAAGTAAGAGGTACTATGGTTAGTAGTACTTTACAGTTTATCCAGTTTTTTTAGGGAAGGGGAAGGAGGGGAGGGATGGGCGTGTAATAAACGCAAAATTTTTCATGTCATTCTAGAACGTGGACGAATAAACAAGGAAGGGTATTCATGTATTTTTCAGGTCATAATTTGTGCGTGGCGGTCGAAAAGTGAGAAGAGCAGTCGTCATGAAAAATGTATAACTTGGAGGATTTACCTTGGGAGACCATGTAATCAGGAATTTAAGTTAACTCGTAGCTAACAAAGTTGTGACCTCCACTGACTGATATTGTCTCGTTTTTTTTTATGCGCGACTAAGAATTCATTAACAAGATATTGCCGTCACTTACGATAAAAAATGTTCGTAAATTTTTTTGAAAAGTTACTGCTCACGTAGAGAAATCAAGGACTTCATTAATTTCTTGCATTACAGAAAGACTGAAAAGGGGAGGGGGGCGGAAGTGAGGGGGAGGCAGAGGTGATGGCTTGAGGGATTGCCTTTTTCGATGCCATGAAACTTCCATCAACTTCCGTTGTAATAAATCTTTTTCTCGTTTATAAGGCTCTTTGCCATACAGATTTCAATTTGCTCGAATTCACTGCTATAGTATTTCAGTTTTCAGATTGTTCTCCTCAAAATTGGATTTTGAAAAGGCTCAGGCGGACCTCAAGAAACTGCAAAAAGAGCCCGGTGTTGACGTAAAGCTCAAACTATATGCACTTTTTAAACAGGTCGTTGTCAGCATTTAAAAAAAAAAATTAGTGTTGCAGTCGTCGAAGTTTGATAGGTCTTTGTATGGCCACTAAATAACGACAAGAGTTTTTGACTTTGCAGAGATCGTTTATTTTCCTTTTTTGTTAGTTTGGAGGGCAACAGATATTTTGCGCAGACAGTGTAGTATTAGGATTTGTTATTATTCGTTAGCTGTGTTGCCTTTCTCTGCCATGTTCTTGATCCGTCTTGTAGGAGAAAGAACCGTTTCTAAATGCAGTTATGCGTGCAGTTATCTTGCCGTTTCGTCGCTTCAGTTTCGAAACCTTCAAACTCGCAGCTTATTGTTTGTGTGGAATTCGTAGTGTCTTCGAGAAAGAAGCGGAACGTTCTATTAGCTGATCAACACGAACAAGGCTGAACAGTGGTTTCATCGGCGTCGTCAAATTTTCTGACCCTATTTATTCATTTTTTGGGAGTCATTGTTGTATTTCGATGATGTGTCTGGTAAAAGTGGTTAATTAAGGCATCGTTTGGCGATGTGTCTGGTAAAAGACCGAGTGCGCTTGACTTTGCCGGTAGAGCGAAGTTTGACGCCTGGAGCAGTCTTAAAGGTATTTCAAAGGTTTGTTCCATTCCGTTTAACTAAATGCTTGCACTTTCAATATTTTTAGGATTTCCTATTCGGACTTTGCAAAGTCTGAAACCTAATTTTTTCCTCTTCAGTTCTTGAGTTCGCACATAAAATGCCGCTTCTGACATTATGTCTCGTTGTTTCACCATTTATGCTTGACCATTTGAATGTTGTTGTAATTCATAGCTTGCGTATAATCATTTATTATCTTTTTGTGAAATTCGTTCAAATTACAGGAAGAAGCTCAAAAGCAGTATTCGCAAATGATTTCTTCGCTATTGAATGAGCAAGACAAGGAGACTAATCGTGGCGAAAGCTCCGCTGATGAACTGGGATCGATCCCTGGTGTGAAGTTGTCGAAGGAGGGAAAAATCTTTCGAATAGAGCTGAGTCGGCCTGAAAAGTATAATGCGATCACTTGGGAGGTGAAAACCTTTTTGAAAGAATGTATCGAGGCAAATTCACTTTTTTTTCTGACTAATGTGGAGCTTGCTGGTTGTGGCTATTTGAAATATTTATTCGTGCATTTTCGAAAATTGAGCAAACCGCGGAGATGATCGCTCCAGTTTTGCTTCACTTGGGATAGTCCGAACACGATGTCAGTGTTTTCGTCTACTAAAAATTTGTTTGCATAATAGCGTCAAATGAGAGACGTGTGATTTGTGTGGTTAGGGAAACGCATCGATATTGATTGATGTAGGACGAAAAGCTGCAAGAATCGATCGTTGACGTATTAAAACTAATTGAAAGGTTAATTAATTATGTAAGTTGGCAGTTGGGATTGTTTGTCGTTGTTGCATTAAAGGCGATGATTTTTTGAATTCGACTGCAAGCGGGTGCAGCGGTGGAAACTGGATGAAACGCAGCAAGTGTGAACTGCTAATGAATTTTATGTGGACGACATAAAAACGCTTTTGCTGATTGGCTTAGGCGGTGCATGAACAAGGCGCAGCATACGATTGATTAGAAAAAAGACATAATATCGTTATGTATGTCGTCGCTGAACAGCACATGCTTAATGAAGTTAATGCAGTCACGGTCGGTTGCGGTAGCATTCAACCCGAAGCTGCATAGACACTGTTTTAAAAAAATGTGAATCATTTGTTGATGACCGTGGCATTCGTCATCGTTCAATGAAGATCGAATAGTCGTAGGTAGTATGCCCATAAAACCCTGATTAATGTACCCATAAAACCCTGAAGAGAGGTGGGGCGGGTAAAAAGAAGAGGTTTAAGTGATAAAATACATTTCTAGTTTAAATCTCCGAATGTTCATGTGTTGACGAAGTAGTTCGCAAAGGTGTGTTAACTCGACCATCCTCCTCTTCCCTCACTCCCTCATTTCTTCATCCCTCCCCTTCCTCATTCTACGCTCTTTACTTGTCTCGCTTATTGGTGAGCTATCCCACTGTGGCACTTTCACTTACTGTTCTTCGTTCTTGCTGAAAATGAAAACATTGTCTACGTAAGACACAGTAGTTTTGATTGCTGTCGTAGTCGTTGAAATTTTCAGATGTACAGAGGTTTGACGAAAACGCTCAATTATTCGAGCAAAGATACAAGCACAGCTATCACAGTCTTTACCGGTACGTCTGTCATCCGTATTTGTGCGTTTCTTTTTTTGATATTTGATTGCTGTCCTTTGATAATCTTATTTTTCTCTTATTCCATAAATGTTATCCCCAAAAAGATTAACAAGTAGTATGTATTTGAAGAAAATAATATAAAAAAGCCACTTTCAGCATTCCAAGCAGACTTAAATGACACACTGATGAATTTCGAGATAAAGCTTGTTTGTTGTGAAAGTTGGCTACTTTTTTTTTTTTTTTTAAAGAAACCTTTTTTTTCCCCACTGATGTGTATTTTAGGTTGTTACAAAATTTAAGAAAGATAAGATTACGTTATTACAATGCAGCGTACTTTAAATTTGGTTGGTTTGGAAGTGTAGAAAAATATTTTTAAAGTGGTGAAAGCCTTTAGTTTTCATACTGGTATGTCGGTCATTTAAGGCTGTTTTGAATTCTTCATTATATAACGCTGATTACAAAATTGAAATTTTCCATGGCAAAGTTTCCTTTGTCTTAATTTTTGGTTTTTTAAAGTTTTTCACAAAAATCAATCCTTTCCATGGCGTTTTTTTTGAGACAGAGAGTAAATTATTCCGCAATGAGTCATTCCATTTTTTCTGTTTGCTGTGTAATCCACTTAAGAGCTATCATAATTATATCTCTTTCTGGAGAACGTAACTTCGCCTGGCTCCCCATGCGCCTCATGAATCCTTAGCTCGCAAAGTTTATTCGCACTGAGGATTTCGGAACCCTGCAAAGCTATTTCGAAGTTTTGGTCTTTCACTGTTGAGTGTGGGTGCAAATTTTAGGAGCTGGTAGTTACTTCTGCAGTGGGAATGATCTGGCAAATTTTGCAAGTGTCAAGAGCCGCGAGGACATTGCACATATGGCGGCCGAGGGAGCCAAAGTGCTGGACGCTTACGTATCGGCATTTATAAACCACGAAAAGCCACTCATCGCGCTTGTAAACGGACCCGCAATCGGGATCGCGGTCACTGTTCTCGCTTTATTTGACCTAGTATTCGCGTCAGACAAGGTTGTTGTTGGATCTTTTAATTCAGTGTGTGTGCGTGCTTGCATTTTGTTTATTCAGTTTTCATCGTTGCATTACACGGTTATATGTGCTTTTAATTACATGGGTTTCTCAAATTGTTTGGTGAACCTCCTCTTTCGAGGTTCCTGTAGTTGACGTTGTTGCGGTTGGCAGTTAACAAAGTACGGATGGAAGAGTGTTGGAGAGAAAGAACAGCTAATCGTGAAAGCGGGTGATGTTTGGTTTGTTGATTACGATTTCACATCCAGCTAGCTCTTTGAGGAAAGCAATCATCTTGAAGAGTGGAGAACGGATTTGAGCTGATAAAATAAAGCCATTGAGCGATATCAAATAAAAGAGAGCACAAGCAAGGTTTTCAAGATAAACATTTGTTTTGGCTATGTTTAGTCGATCGATTGCATGAAATAGTGCAGTTAGCCATTTACGGAATTATTTCTATAGTAACGTGTTAAGCAGGCGAGCCTAAAATAGAATTTTGCAGTTTGCTTAGCTTTTATGAATCTTAGCAACACTAGTTATGTAGGTATACGTGGAAACATTCCCAGGCTAACATATTCCCAAATATGTAAACGTTTCTTTAATTCCCATGGACAGTACTGATGTGGCAAACTTGCGTCTATTTCGAAATCTTCAGGCCACCTTCCATACGCCGTTTGCGACCCTTGGACAGTCTCCAGAAGGGTGTTCGACGTACACTTTCCCTATGCTTATGGGACATCTGAAGGTGCAAGTTGTTTTTTTCCTGTGCTATACGTGTTCATTTTGAGCTCATGTTGCAAAAAAAAGATCAAAATGTCGCGAGAATTGGCTTTTCTCAAGTAGCAGTGTTAAAAACCAACAGGAGTAACTCGTCTACAGTTCTACAGCAGCGCTTTTTAACTTGTAGTTAATTCATTGACGAGCACTGCTGAATTATTGTTTTTTTTTTAAAAGTTCTTAGAAAAGAACATGAATACGTCGTGCCACGTTTCCATTGCACTTGTCCTTAAAATATACTTCGTTTTTCTAATTCTGAGGTAGGGATGCTCCGCTTTACCAGTTTAAAACTTGGGCGTCACACTCGACACGTCTCTACTATTGGCTTTTGGAATGGACGACGAAGTATTTGTCTGAAAATGCGGGCTTGAAAAGATATTTAAAGATATCATTATTGCATTTGGTGTTTAAAGCGCTCCTCTTTTTCTTGTCTTCTCAATTTATCTTCCGTCCGTCTAATGGGAGCAAAAATTAGTTAAAGGATGGCATTTAATGAAGAACTAGAGAACAAAAAGAGGTTGGAAGGACGACAGGCTCGGTGCTGTCTTTTCTTTTTCAAGTCTCCTTTTGAGGATAAAATTGCTTCCAGACATGAACCGCTCAAGTTGGACGGGATGATACGTTTGAGAATTCTCTACCATTGTCCAGGTTCTGGATAAGGAACGATTTTCCACTCGCGAATTTACTGTTACGTGCAGAAACTGTCGCAAGCTGGTTGCTTCACTTATGCTTTCCAAATTTATTGCACCAGTGAAGTGATTACTTGCATAATGGATCGTTTATTCGCATAATTACCGAGTGACTGCAATGTAAATTCGTTTAAGTTTATATTTGAAAAGAACGAAGTTTGTTTTAGGCAGCTGAGATGTTGTTGTTCGGTAGGAAGCTAACGGCGATAGAAGCAATGGAAAGGAATTTGGTAAATGAAGTAATCCCGGCGAGCAGTTTCCTGAAGGAGGCGGCGACGCGTGTCACCGCCTATTCAAATTTGCCACCCGAGTCACTGCGACTCAATAAGCAAATCCTACGAAGTGTGCACAAGGAACGCTTAATGCAGTGCAATAAACGAGAGGTTGAGCTACTTGCGCAACGTTGGCAAAGCGATGAATGTATTCAGGCCATCCAGAGCTTCATGAGTCGTAAGAAGTGAGGTCGCATTCTGAGTGAGCAAAATTTGTGCGTCGGGCCAGTGCTTAGGAATGTTTCAATTTTTGATTGCATTAGTTCGAGCGTGTTACTGCGTCACTTACATTTCTACACTTTCGTTCTTCGCAAATTTCGTTTCGTCTATCTCGTCTTGCAGTTCTTCGCGTCGTTCGCATTGTATGAATTCAGCTTGAAAAGTTTAAACATTACGTTTTGATTTATTGTGCAGGAGTTTGTGTTTCTCTCTCTTTCCGTCTCCATCTCTCTCTACCTCTCTGTCGCTATTCCTTAAATGGACTCATCGACCACTGTTACCTCAGAGCAGTGTCCATATTAGTACCAACTTCCCGTTTTACCTTATCTAGGCTTTCCATGAGCATGTTGATGACGCATTTCATTTTATGGTTGTTGGCATCTGTGAATTCCCTTTCACCTCTCTCCTTCACTTATTCAGATGCTCAAGTTCAGTGGTGCTCTCTTTTTGAACGTGTTTTCTCTTCACTACATATGGTCACTCCGTCGTTCATATTGATTACACTCTAGAACGAGTTGGGTAGAAGTGTTTTATGCTAAGAAGCCAACTGTGAAACATACTGGATGAAATTATAGGACAACCATGAGTCATCCAAAATCGCAGGATTCGTCCGTTTTTTTTGTCGCAGTCTGAGCAAGCAGATTCTTCTTTGGATTTGGACGTTACAAGTGATGGAATGGACCACGCTCTAGCTAATTCACTTATTAAGTATTGCCGGATTAATGCTTCGTATTTGCTATTTTGATCTAAGGTATTTAATGAAACAGGTTTGATGTGTACCTATGGTGCACATCAAGCTTTATTTCAAGTGCAGCTTATGCACCACATTTTTTTAGCGGGTCTGTGCCCCAACAACAGGCAGCTTTACTTCCTCGCAATCTTGACATTTTAGCGAGCAATGAAGATGCGGCGTCAAGTTAGATGCGCAATATACGCATCTTCTAACTTGGCCACCGGGCAATGTGGCCAAGTTAGAAGATGCGGCAAACTGCAAAGCAGAGTCGTTCAAACTAGGAAGGGAACGTTCATGCGGTGATATCCACACAACCGAACCATCGACGGATCAGCTGCAGATGAAGGTTTCAGCCGATTCCATACCGAAATTTCAGGATGTCTGTGGGCAGTTAAGCATTTGTTGTGAACTTTGATACGCAAGTCATGACTGAGACCTGTATTGTCGTCGTACCGGGAAGTACCCCAATTTCCGTACTGTGCTTATACTCGCGCCAGGTACGGTACAGTATCATAACAAACCTGGGCCCGCAAGTGCAGTGTAGCACGATTTCTGAAGGCGGCGCAATTACAGTGTCGTAATAAGTTCTTAGAAAAGAACATGAATACGTCGTGCCACGTTTCCATTGCACTTGTCCTTAAAATATACTTCGTTTTTCTAATTCTGAGGTAGGGATGCTCCGCTTTACCAGTTTAAAACTTGGGCGTCACACTCGACACGTCTCTACTATTGGCTTTTGGAATGGACGACGAAGTATTTGTCTGAAAATGCGGGCTTGAAAAGATATCATTATTGCATTTGGTGTTTAAAGCGCTCCTTTTTTTCTTGTCTTCTCAATTTATCTTCCGTCCGTCTAATGGGAGCAAAAATTAGTTAAAGGATGGCATTTAATGAAGAACTAGAGAACCAAACCTTTCACTGTACATCCGATCTCTTCGAAATGAGCGACCCTCAAGTTAGGCAGGAAGAGGTCAAAAATCGCAATCTATCGCACCACGCAAGGCAACTTTACGAAATGATTCAGGGTGGCTACAGTTGCCCGAGGCGTAATGAGCATGAACTGGTGGGCTGAACACAAGCTATGTAGTACATCTGAAAGCGTGACACGAAGCTGAATAAGCACAGCTGGCGAAAGGTGTCTGTTAGAAACGCCCGATGAAGCGACTTGTACCACCAACAGCGCCTGAATCATGAGGCGGGTAAGGGAACTCAGGATAACGCAGAAAAGAAGCGCTGCGTGAAGGGTCTCCAAAGGATGTCAGCGCTACCAAGTGTCTCTAAACTTCTTCCTTGGCCAGAAATTCGGCCCAGAAAAAAATTCGGTTGCGCTAAACCCGCGATCCTCTTTAGATTCCCAAGGAATCCTTTCGTTTAGATAAGCCATGGAGAGATATTAGGAAGATCGAGGCAGGCGTTAAAAGTGTCCGTTGGGGCATCCATCACTGTTGACATTTGTACCGAAAGGTGTATTCGTTTACTGCGACGATCCGTTCCGTTCGAGATAAGTCTCTCAAAAATGCATTCCTCGGTTTATATAAGTTAAACGAACATCATGATGCACAGAATTCCAGTGGGCCTATCTGAAAAGAGTGAAGGGAGTGAGGCGTCGATGAATCGTCGATACATAGAATAGTGAGATTAGGATGCACACACGGCGTGCGCTTTTTTAAAAGGAATGCAAATAAAACAAGCTGCGAAGAGGTAAAAGCAATACCTTGAACCTCACACGTGAATTTCTTCCGCTAACATTTGAACTGACTCTCGGTTTATACCGCATTCAGCATCGACTTCGAAAAGGACCTTGCGTTGCCGAAGGTATTTCACGCCAACTACCAACTTTTTAATCATCTTGATAGACTGCGAAAGTCGAAAACATGGAAAACATGAAACATCTGCCACTTACTACAAAATGCGCTCCCTAGTACAAATTTGCAGAACAATAAATAAACTGAAATTATTGAAAGTGTGGACCCGCACGATAAAAAAAAGATGACTGCTGAAAAAGTTCAACAAAGTGCATAAACACAATAGCACATCTTGTTTAGAAACAATTGAACAACAGTTATGCGCTGACTGCGGTTTACTACAGTGCTACACCCAGGATTAACCTGACTGAGACATCAAACGGAAAATCGGGGACCAGAGCTCTGGGATCTTGCATTGATATGTGATGCGTGAGAACTATAGCAAAATCCACCATTCCCTTCCCCTCGTCCCACACCTCGAAAACTGTCGCGCACAATTACACAGCTATTAAAACATAGCACCAATGCAGTTTTGCTGTTCGCCCCTCCAACAATGCGTTTTCCTCCAACTCGACCTGCATGCAGTGAGTTGTTAAAAAACTGCAACAGCTGATTAATTTCAGGCGACAGAAACGTATGATGAAACCACCGCACAATTATTATATATGATCTAGTCAGTCCCTTCCACTCCCGTCCCCACCTCCTCCACCTCCCCCCCCCCCCCACCCACCACCC
>JPKZ01001201.1:422016-439429 GCA_000803305.1 Toxocara canis | reverse complement strand
GGGGAGGAGTGCTGGCGCTGTATTGGGGGTTCACTCTCTACACTAGCGTTTCATAGCATGCAATTCGCTTTCGAAACGTTTTCAAGAGACGCTCAGATTCTCATATTTTCGAATGTAAACTTGCAGATAAATTTTTAAGGATTTCTCGATGGCACGCTTGAAATAGCCGACCAAAAAAGACTTTACTTCAAAGGAAACTAAATGGGAAAGAACAGCAGCAAAAAAAGTTCGGTAGCACTGCGGTTTAGAGAAAAATTTGAATGAATGGGACGACGGAAACGAAAAAAATCGTTTCATCAGTATTGTCTAACTGTTTTCATTGGTTGAAAAAAAACGACTTTGAATAATTGCTTAAGGGCAATAAAACTTGATCAATCAAACTGCTTAACAAAATAGTCGATGGTCGGAACTGTTGCCTGTGCAAGATACAATCTCATTTTCTTTTCTGAGACAACGCAATAAGAGGGGAAGGGGGGAAAGTGGGAAGGGTGTGATATTTTGCGAAAATGTTCGTCCGAAAAATTGGCGAAACGATTTCACTTGATCGCTTGACAGAATCCTCTCGAATGCAAGTATTCGAGAAACTTGTTCTAGTTTAGATATATTCATCGTGAATTATTGATAATATGACATAATCAGCCTGAACAAGAGCTATTAATTCAGCGCCTTCTTTTATTCCGCCAGAGACGTTGGTTACGATGCTAAGATAGGTAAGCCAAAAGCCACAAAAAACTTAACTTCATCCCACTCCCATATCCCTCTCCTTCTCACCAAACGCACCATATGTCCCCTTCCTCTCCAAAGAAGTTACAACTCGCTATCGCTCAGGTGTGACTTTAAAAGTGGGAAAATCATGCGACTGGAGCTTTGTCGTTGGTCAGCGTTCTCACCAAACGCACCATATGTCCCCTTCCTCTCCAAAGAAGTTACAACTCGCTATCGCTCAGGTGTGACTTTAAAAGTGGGAAAATCATGCGACTGGAGCTTTGTCGTTGGTCAGCGATAAAATTTCAACGAAGATCACAAGGCTAACGTTGGCAAGCATAATAATCTCATTTTTTGAACGAAAAAAAAAATTAATTTGACCGTTAGAACTGAATCAGCCAGCAGAAATCGAAAGTGGCACTTCGTTCAAGTTTTTATTTCACAAGAAAACGTAAACAAACAAGTTTTATTTTAAGGGGTTCGCCACTTAACAGAGCACGTGGAAGAGTTTAAAAAAAAGTGAAGCAGGCGAGGCCAATGAAAGGATGACATATTATTTTAAGAAAACTTACAGTTAGCTATAAACAGCGAGGACAAAATAAAGGAAGCATCGAATAATGATGAAAACAACAGAAAGCGCACGGCGATAAGGTCTATACAGCTAAATGATGCAAAGGTAAAGCCGGTATAGAAAAAATCCGAGATTTCTCCGGTCGAAGCGGTCCAAAAACGTAAGACGCGCACCATATATTTATGCCTATTAAGCGCGTCTTACCCGAGCGCTTTTCCGCACGTGCAACGCATGTAAGGCGCACACCTCCTTCATAAAATCATATAGCACAGAATGTTTCCCTGGAAGATATGAATTTTTTTGCTTTAACGCGCGCATGCATAAATTTTAATTTAGAAAATGGAAAGTAAAAGCCATATACCAAGCAAGAAATCGATTCCTTTTAACTGTAAAACATCGACACAATCATAAGTAGCCCTCCCCTTGCCTCCCCCCCCTCCTCCTCACCCCTCTCCCACCTCTCCGTTACGGTCTCGTAAAGTGAGTTACCTTCTCATCCGACCAGGAATATAGGAGAAGCCTCTTGTGCCGTGTTTCCGAAACATCCATTAAATCTTCGCATATGACGGCTCAACAAACAGCCGTGGAAATCGTTTATAGCGGTTCCCTTAAGACTGACTGGCTACACGCCGCATGCGAGCGCTGTTCGGGCATTCGGTGAAGTTTCGCATGCGATGACGCTTTGGAGGCGGTCGCCTTGCCACGTAATTCATTTAGATAAGTTTCACTGCCATCAAGTCTATGATTACTGGCGCTGTTTGCCATAGAAGAGCTGCCCGGAGAATGAGTTCAATTTTCGCCCTGCCACCGCCTTAAAATTCGACGCTTAATTGAGCTCATGTAAGACTTTCGACGTTCAGCTGCATTTCCCACCCGAAGTATTTTCGCTAGATAATATTCACACAAGCATGGTCAACCTTTTCATCACCTCATCATTGCTCATTACTTTTAAATGAGGCCAGCATAGTATTGTACATCTGCGAAGTCATCAGACTTACTCGGCTAGTCCTGGATGCTTTACCTCAAAAAATTTCGGCTCGTTTCGTTCGACACAAAGAAATTTCCGACTCCTTGCGACCACCTCAAAAATAAAATTATCGGTGCATCCTGCTATCCAGCGCGCATATTTTTCTGTCCAGCTCTGTCCGCCTTACATGGAAATTTTTCGGTTCGTTTCGTTCATCCCTGAGAACTTTTTGGCCTGCTCCTCTTACCTTGTCTTAATTTTTCTATTAATTTCATTCGCCCTTGATTGGATTTTTTGTTCATCTCACTATTAAAATTTCAACTTCTCTGTGCTCTCTCTTCATAAAAATTTTCGTCTCAATGGTCGTATAAACGTTCGAGGATCTGTATCATTTAGTAATAAGCAAAATTTTTTTCACAGCCCTTCGATCGAATAGATGCTTTTGAGCACCTTGTGAAACGGTATTGATGAAACGAGACGTTCACAAGAACGCAGCTGTTGTTTCCTTGATGGCCATTTGGCAGGGATTTTCGCTTTCGTTTCTTCAGCATTTCCTATTTGTCATCGAGGGATTCAGATTTCAGCTGTGTTCATTGCATTTTTTAGCTTGCAGCGTTGCACATTCTGTGAGCCTAAGCTTCGGTCGCAGTAATCAACCATGATGGTAGTTGTATCCTCGAACTTAATTTTTGGTCACATTATCTTCCACTGTTTTATGGCTCGTCTAGAATGGTATCAAGTTTGTTTGGGAATGATGGCAGTGTCGTAGAGTATCGTAGAGTCGTAGAGTTTCATCGTGATAGCTTTTTTGGTTGGCCACTTTTAACTACTAGATAAATAGATTACCGAGTAGTTTCAGACAAACAAATACCTACGTACATACGCGCATAGACATGACGGTTCCACAAAGCGTAGTGGCGAAAAGCGTATAAAAACGAGCCCGTTTGCAACCATGCTTTCTAATGCTGATCCTCGTAATTTCCGAACATGGTGCTCATCAATCATGAATGCTGAAATTCATGAGCTCTGCAATAGTCATCAGTCATGGGCGGTGGTTTGCGAAAAAAAATTAAACGTTCTAAGAAAACTCCAAAAAGAAAACTGCAACGAACATTTCTCCTCATCAACTATGCAATTTGATGAAAGTTTCAGGTTCACTTATTTGAAAATTTTGCCTAAAATTTTTCTTCTTTACTGAAGTTATCTTAGTTGATTGCTGATTACATTGTTTTTTGCAAGAATTTATGATGAAGTTCTAAAACATATTTGTCAATTGGCAGCAGACTTAGGCCGTCGACTCCTGATTTCGATGGACCGCAAATCAGAAAAGGCATCCTCTGAATCAGGAGTCGAGTGCTATCCTAATATGTCAAACTCGAAGTTCGTAGTCCTCTTTCACTTTCGGAATTACCGGAACCGCACTCATCGCAGGACTTCATCTATCTTAATCCTCCAAACTTAGTGTGTGATTCTGTTTTTACGCTGCTGTGGTTCATATTTCAGTATCTTGATACATTAAAGATATTTCTACGTCGTTCAAAAATATTACGAAATTATTAAATTTTTAGGCGTTTTTGCTGAGAAATTTAAAGAACGAAAATTATCCGTATAATGAGATTTTATCACCGTTGGTAGACCTTCTCTTAGTTTCAAAGAAGAAAACTGATGTGTTTTCCAAGAACTGAATATGTGCTTTAAAAGAGCAGCATTTTATATCATATAATGGAAAAACAGCATCTTATATTATATGCAATACTTTAGCCTTACTCGATTTCTGATTTTGAATTTGGGATGCTTCTTGAAATGACCAGAAATTTTCTATTTCTTCAATCCAAGAGTCTGAATTTGTGTGCGATTTTCAATTCTATGAGCGAAAAAGATTGAAATTTTCGAGCCATTTCTTTTAGCACTCTAAAACTGCGACACAGACTTGGACGTGTGAACAGTTTAAATCCGTTAAAAAAAGGAAAAAACTGAACTAAACATTTCATTTGAAGCAAAACTGTAGTGAAACTCTTTGCCTTTAAGTCAATTTTGTACGCAAAGTTGACCGGTCATGTTCACGTGGAACTTATTTAAAAGAGTAAAAATATTCAGCATCTTCTTGGTAAGACGCATTTGCAGCTAACGTACATGTTGGCTAAAAGTTTGAAAATGAATACGGAAAACGCAGTCAAATGCACTAAGTGAGTTACTGCAACGATCTGATGATCGATAAAGTGTGTATGCAAAAGTGAGCTAATACAGCATCGGTTAAACGGTATGCAACATATTAAAAGTCAGAAACAGAAGAGACCTTAAATGATTTTTTTAAAAATTTCTTAACAGTTCGGCATTATTCAAAGCATCTTCTGGCATTCTCTACTTTCACGTGACTTATACTACTTGATTCTTCAAAAGCAAATATCACAGATATTTAACTACGGTGTGCATCGAGAAACACATGCGCCATTGCTGTTCTAACATCTTAGCCCGCCAGGCAAGGCTATTGGGATAGGTCGATGTTAACGTAGAATCAACTCTCTTTTTCTAATCTCTACTTTCAATCCAACTTATGAATGTTGCAAAAGCAAAGGAAACAACTTAAACTCGCTGACTTTTGCAAGATAAAAAAAGTAATTAATATGACTTGAACAAAATTCATAAACGAGTGAAAAAAAAAATTATAACATTTGAGCAGTTTCAAGCGCATAGCGGTGCACCATTCCGATGGATGTGAATAGATGCGTTGAGTGGAAACGCCTTTTACCGAATGAATTTGAAACGACGATCGCTGCACTGAGGTGGTAAGCAAATTTGGCAAAAAAAGTTCATCCGAGCGGGGTGGGACAGTAAAGAGGAAGGCTGATTACCTACAAATACAGACTTGCATTGTCTATTCTCGTCGAAGCCGTTCCTCAACAGTCGCATACCTTACGCGGATCAAACAAATGATACCTTGCGTTATTCCAGTGATTTTCACTGCGATTCATTTTTTTCATTTGTAGGTTGTATTTTTTAAATATCTAGTCCTCGCTATATCAAATGCTATTCTTTTTCTTATCTAATCTCCTCGTTCTTTTTAATCGAAGTGTATTTTTTTCTGCACCTAACAACTATACGAACGTAAATAAGCGAACGTATAGTCCGGACGTAAGAGAAACTAAGAGAAGAGAACAGTCCCGCTTTGAATATTTCGGTGTCATAAAAGAGGAAATAGGAGTCTCTGACAAGCGGGCAATTGTGCCATGGGTGTTTGAGGAGCGCACAAACGGTAATAGGTTACTGTGACCTGCAGGCAGTTCCACGAGGGGGCTTTTAGGGGCATATACGCAGTAAGAAAATATTATGACATGCAGACAATGCGCCATGAGTGTTTAAGGCCAGACGAAGAGTATAACTGGATATTGAGAAGCCCAACGAGCTGCGCTGTGAGTGTCTTAAGGCTGTAAAAGCAGTGAGTAATCTTGTTGTTTAGGTTCAAACAATCGCGTAATCGGTCAAGTTGTCATTGCGAATGTGGCAAACTGGTGTGAGTAGCAGTGCATACATTGGTTGCGATAAACATGCCACATTAGAGTTACTGTACTGCAGCAATGCAGAGTCATTTCAACACAAGGAAGGTACGAATAAATCGCAGCCGGCAGCTCAGATCATGAACTGCATTGTTAATAATTTAAATGCACTTGAGGCGTTAAAGCCACTTCAGGTATCCAGACAGACAGACAGACACGGATCGCTCTGTATGGGCAGTTGTGTTCATGGATAATACACAAACACTGTTAGTGTGTCGTGTACCACTTGTGCGCTGTGCGAATATTCACAGCTGCAACTTGACCAACGTTCGTGATATTTCTGCTGGATGACTGCACGGCAATATGACATACATGATAAAACTGCCCAGATGTCATAATGTAGTATAGCTTTTTCGCCTCCGAGATATGCAAGATCGAATTCCTCGCACGGCACAGCACCCTATGGTCGCTTGCACGCTCCTAAAACAGTGGCGGCGCAAATGTCCGCACGTCACGGGATCGTTTTATTGCCTGACGAACTTTAAAACACCGATGACGCAGGAGTCCGAGTCCGAATATCATGCTATCTTATTAACCGTTGGGAAAACCCAAAACCCTAATGGCACGACTGTTTGCCGTTTAGTGCATTGTAGTACTAACTCACATAATCAAATCTATAAAGAGAATGCTTAGGTAGGGAGAGATGAAAATACGACAAAAAGAAAAACAGAATTAAATAGAGTGGGAATTGGATATAAGAAGTATTATTTGATACATATAAGGAAGAATATACTCCCTCAGGTGCGTTCAAATTTTCCGATACAAAAGAAAGCGGAAATTAGATGTGATGAAAAATAGCTCTCACCGGAAACCACCTTCTTTAATGTTTGACAAAATTGGAATACGATGACCTTCGATTCAAGGAAAGATGGTATGTGAAAAAACTTATAGAACATTGTTCAAGGAAACATCGTAAAATAACATGATAATGAAATAAATGCTGTAATATGTAGGGAGAAGTAATATGCCCTGTTATTCATGCAATCAAAGCAAACTGTGCAAAAAGAAAAGACTATTTGGTCCATAATTCGACATCATAATATCTCGCCCGCAGCAGTAGCCTTATACTGTTGTACGATGAAAAATAGCTCTCACCGGAAACCACCTTCTTTAATGTTTGGCAAAATTGGAATACGATGACCTTCGATTCAAGGAAAGATGGTATGTGAAAAAACTTATAGAACATTGTTCAAGGAAACATCGTAAAATAACATGATAATGAAATAAATGCTGTAATATGTAGGGAGAATATCTAGTATATGTAGGGATATAATATAAATAGAATATCTATATGTAATATGTAGGGATATAATACATATTACATATAGATAGAATATAATATCTATATGTAATATGTAGGGAGAATACCATAATTCGACATCATAATATCTCGCCCGCAGCAGTAGCCTTATACTGTTGTACCTGCGCCTTATACGGTTATTATTATAGTTCATAATGAAATCTACTATGGAGTTTTACGTCATGGCACAATAACGCAATAAGAATCGAATGCGCAATTGCATTTTAGAATCCCCTAGCATCTATTAGAATGGCACCTATATTTCTTGCTTTCCCTTCCTTTTGCGCTGCAAAATTTAATTTATTGGAATCGTTACGCTATTTGTGGTCGAATTTGGTATTTAATTTTCTCTTTATAAAGCGCGTAAGTTTTCGTCAATCAGTAGCGATAGTTACTTCTTTTTCCAGTGTTGAATTCTAGTTATTCAAATTTATTCATAAGTTGCATTTGAGAATCGATTATGTTTGACATCAGAATAGCAATTCACGCTTTTTGCTCGAATTAGCACAGTTAAAGATCTAAATTGATTAGTGATATAATAAATGATACTAAGAGGTCTCATACCTCCGTTACAGTTCACAATTGTTATCCTTGGCGAAAATATCGCAAAAGATTTAAGAGAGGGACGTTTTTGCGCAAACAGAGGAAATTGTATGACATCGTCAGCGTGTAATTTGATTTAACACAGTCGACAATTGTACTTTTCATTTTCTCGTCTTCCCACTTGTTGTCGCCTTTTTTTAAACACTCTCTGTAATCGGCTTCAAAGCTGCTACAGCCCACATCAATACGATAAAACCGCGTCATTGTTCCGGAGAACTCAAAATAGGAACAACGAAAGTGCGAACGTCAGCCGAAATTTTAGGAGTCCACCTTCCAGTACAAGCTCCATTCAATACTCTAGTACAAGCAGCCAAAAAAAACGATAAATGATACTGAGAGGTCTCATAACTTCGTTAGCTCCATTAAGCGTCGCTCTTAAGTAGGCGTTAGCAAATCTTAATATTTAATCTTAACGTTCCGTCCAGAAATCCTCAAGTCTGCTTAGGAAATAAGACGGCAAATTCAAATGAATTAAAACAGAAGTAAAGGCATTTTGATCTAACTAACAAACGATGAATACAGCAGTGATCGACGTCGACAGTAAATCGTAATCTTTGAAAAAAGAAACGCCTTATTTCCTCGTTATGCGGATAGGTCATGCAGGAAGCGGCAAGCAAGGCTCATTACAACATTACTCCTTCATCCAGGCATTAAGAAGTCTTTCGCCGTGCAATACCAGATCTTCAGCCATTTTATGGACGCTGTCATTGTCATTCGTTCACTTGCTACAGATCCACAGTTGTAAGTACACCTTTCAGCCAGCCTTACAAAATTATCGATAGAAAGGCAGAAAACGTCCACTAATCATCGTGCATGTGGATCAATGTGAACGTATTAATTAGGTAACATTTTGAAGTTTAATCATGTACAAGTGATTCAAAATTGCAATTCAGAAGTCATTTTGTAAATACGATTAAACAGCAATACAGCCTGGCAAAACAAACAACTGGAATTTAAGCTGAAATAAAAAATGAGGCGAAAAACATCTCAGTTACAGCTTTCAGAAAGGATATCTGCCAAAAAACTTATATGTAGTAACGAAAGAACCAGAAAGAGAAGCAAAAATTTTTAGATAAAACGGATCGGCGTTCAGTACAGCTTTGAATTCAGTCGCTCATTCTGCAGATGAGAGTTTACAAACGCTCGCATCGAATTCACTCCCCCTTCAGGTGCACCACTTTATACGAAATCTCTCTAATACCGGTCCTCTTCCGACTTAACGTTCCTCCATTTGAGAGGCCACTTCGCACAAGCCTCCTCAAATTCAATACCCACTCTTGCACGCTGAAATACATTATTCCTTAGAGTTTGAATTCAAGGGCCCGCGATATGACAGTTTTATTTATTTTGTGAGGCACAAAAGAGATGGTCATATGGTTACCAAATATGCGAACGATCAACACTCGATCAGCATAATAACGTAAATGAACGAACGGATCGTCAAACAGCAAAGCGCAATTTGCAAGTTCATTTACTAACAGCCTAAGTAGTATCAAAATAATTCTAAAAGTTGGCACAATTACTAGGATAACAAGATTATTGGCATTATTGGGATAGTAGCTTGGGATAATATGCTAATGGGATAATTATATGCAACGGTGCGAAATATCTACGCAACTATTCTATACGAATACTGCATATTACATATGCATATGTGCACCCCTCATATAATTATTAATTATTAATCTCAGTGATATGCCCCACTCCCCTCCATTTTTGTGGCCACAGACTCCTCTCAATACAGATCTTCATTTAGGAATGGGACGTTCACTGGAAATTATGAGCCTAATAGGTTTTATATATACGCAAAAATATACAATCGCATTATTCTTTGATGTAACCCTGCGGCCCGACTGGACAAAATCGCTTTGAGTCAGAAATTCAATTGCGACTTTAAAGCCTTTATGATCATTATTATATAGGTGAAAGGGCGAAATAAAATAATTAAAAACATAATAAATATAAGCTATGAACTGAATATACAGATGTATAGCTGCCAAATATTTGCAATAAAGACAGGTGAACTTCTATAAAAACAAGATTAGATAAGCGATCATTTAGGAGTAAAATAAACTTAGCCTAGCATTTCTACAACAGAATGAATCTATTAGGTATGCAAAATTCATCGGCAGCTCACGACTTAGAGGAACAGAATGGGATACGGTAGAGAGGCATCACGGGGGCAAGAGCTAGAGCGGAGAAAGATGGAATGGGGCTATGCGAAGCTGCATATGACGTTATTGTTGGGCAATCGCATGCGCTTATGTGTCATCAATAAATGAAAGGAGCAACGCATACATCCGGAAGCAGGACTGCGGATTTCTGATGCTCCCGAAAAAAAAACAAGTATTTTAAGCACATTTGCTACTCCAATAAGCTGCTGTAATGCGCACTAATTCTTGCCAGCATTTCCATATTAACTTCCTCCCATCCCCCTCCCCCCTCCACCATCCCTCCTCCTGATGCAACAGCATTATGCATCTTGTCGATTTTTTATGGTATCCATCCCTTTGCAATCACCAGCTAAGCAATCAGATGCACAACTAAGACCGTAACAGATGGTAATGCGATATTGAAATGGCACAGTAGATAGAAGCAAAACCCTGAACTGAAAATCTAAGTTCCATGCAGATTCTGCTCTTTCGCACGAGAAAACCTGAAATTTCATCATGCATTAAGCTCGCTTCAATAATTCGATCACGGCTATTCCTAAATAGCAGTGACCTTGACGCTTCAGCAACAGGCGAAAAAAAAAGCATGCTTGATCTTCTAAACAAGGAATGCCAGTCTCTGCAGATATATGGCAACCCATATAGTCGGATATTAGGAAACCAGCTGAAGCACTTCAAAAAGGCATCCGTGATACGACAGTGCGTTGTTTCAAAATGTTTTTCAAGTGCTGTTCACCGCCAAAATGTCCCGCCCAGAATAATTTGCGTGTATTCAGTCATGCTGCCAAATCATTCCCAACAAAAGACGAAAAAAAAAGCGTCAAAAGCGCAGAACACAAGTCAGTTGCATACCCGCTCCCAATATGAACATTGATTGCCGTAGTCCAAATCGGTTTCAGTTTTGATATTTGTCATTCATTAACCGCTTTTGTTGATGGCTCAACGCTAATCAGCTAACATAATGAGACCATAACTGTGTTAAACGTTTTTATGCACCTTTCATTGCAACGAAAGCTTCATGTTTTCCAAATTTTGGACTTACATGATGTCGAACGTTTTGCAATGGAAAACGGGTGTTAAACACGGCTCTAAATCTAATTTTTATGATGAGAACTGAGAAATTTAGCGAACATGGGCAAGAAGAGTTCAGAAATATGAGCTGAAATCATATCGAGCATCCTGAACAAATCCTTGACCAGTACCATCTCAAAGCGTGCTTCAAGAGTAACTGTTTTATCGTCAGCCGAGCAGAAATATTTTTATGCAACTAGGCTTTCTTTGCTCAACTGGTTTTCTAATATTTTTAGAAAGAACTAGACAACTTCAACTACTTTTACAGAAAGGGTATTTCATGTCTGCTTCAAGATTGGCTTCCCAATTTGTTACATTCAAAGATCGAGTGGGAAAATACTCAAGCAGTCAGTGACGATGCTTTTGCTTTGCCAGTTGTTTGCCACATATTACTCTTCTTTCATATTTCATCTTGCTACAAAAGGAATTCCGACACATATGCTAAACTACTGTTGAACAAAAACCACCTTGCACACTTCACTCGTCACCAATTACCACAGAAGTGAGCTGCAAACGCATTGATAACTTAAACAATGCAATGCAATGCAATGCAATGCAATCGTGTCATAATGCGCTACTTCGAAATATCGAATTCTTATCGCACACCGACAACTGTGAGAAATGAATGTTGGTGCCAACACTGAAAAAACTGTGGGAAATATGTCAGTATCGAAACTGGCTTGGTGCCAGGTTCGTAGGTGGTCAGCTAAATGACGAGTCGCGTCAGTCCATCGACCACGGCGGATATCTAGTTGGGACGTGTTTGTCGTACCCCTCATCGATGATTTCACGACGGCCATCAGCATACGGTGGACAGTTTTTAATAATCTCAACCAACATCTCAACACTCGGAATGAGGTGGTAAGCCGATCAATCTTTAAATACAGAAGTCAATGTAGGGTTAATACTACGTCTTATTGTCCACATGAGCAAGTCGTTTACTTGATCGCCCATAATGCCGGAAAGTTGCGCTGAGTTTACTGCCTCTGCACACTCTATCCTTAAAAGTGCATCAAGCGCGAAAACTTGAACGATGCGTTTCCAGGGATTCAGGTTGCAACGTTAAGAGTAATTCATTTCGTTCTAATTCGATAATTCAAAATCTTTAATTTTCTAAAAATGCATACACATGACGAAAAGTTGATGTATTCAATGGATGTATGTGCGTTTTTTTTTTGGGAACACGCAATCGATACAATTGGCAAATGTGAATGAGGTCAAGTGAACGAAGCGGGCAAGTTCCAAATTTTTGAAAAGATTTTTTTTTCTACAGGTATACAGTGAATAATGAATGAATGGAATGAATGAAACGAATACACTGTTAGGTGAGTGGCGTAAAAATTACGCTCAATTTTGCGGTACGAACGGGTAGTTGACGTACAGAACGATGTTTATAGATCTATAGAACAAAATGTCACGTATTTCGTCGATGCCATTTCATTCTATGTGATGGGGCGAAGAAAAGAAACTGAACATATGCCAATTGAATTATGCAAAATGAATTCCCGATGAGATTTTAAACGTGATAACAGAGAATGGGATTGAAAATTTTTTAAAAAATAGAACAGAAAACATGAACGGAGAGGCATACTGAATGCTACACCTACGTTTCTCGAAACGGCGGTATGAGCATAATCTCATTATGTGAGCGAACGAGTGAATTGTCTGTTTAGAGAGGACAATTTTTTGAAATCGTTTCTGCAAAAACATTTTTAAAAAAATTTTTAATAGCTCACTGTGGATCGTTAAAAAAAAGCGTTGTATATTTTTGTGCACTTCAAATTATTTCCAGTTGAAGGCACTAAGATGCTCGTTTGGAAAGGAATTGCAACGACTTCAGTTATTTCCAGTCTGCGGCCAACAGCTACAAGCTACAAACAACCGTGAAAGTTATCACGACGGACTTAACGGGCAAAAAATTCAATTTGCTGGGACAACTTTACAAAATACAAGTCAAACAATCTTAAGCAAAGCACACTTCATGCAAAATGCGATAATTCAAAGTCAAAAAATCTTTCAAACAACTCACAGTAAACGACGAAATCAGTTTTGTGTACGAGTCGAAATGTTTTTGCACGCAAAAAAACCTCTGACAAATGATTGAAACCCTTGTACATTTGGGATTTTCTTTTTCGTGAAAATCGACTCTGGTCTTTGTAATTTTTTTTTACTCGTTCCCATACACCACCATACGTTTGGTTTCCTCGTTTTGTATTTTCTTATTGTAAGCCCACTTTAAGCTTCTCTCATCATCCATTCATTCTTATCATATCGTATGCGTTCCGTACATTGACTGGTTCCAAATATACCAAAGTAAAACACTGTATGACAATAGTACAGATCTCTATTCATGCATTCTTCGTAGCTCTACCTGTTTTTTTTTCGCAGCTGGAAGTGATGTTCCAGCGAAGGCGTTAGTGCTCCTTCGGAGCACCTCATACATTTTACTGGTGTACGTTCACAGGGCAAAAAAGTTGAGAGGACGGGGTTAGGATGAAAGCAGGTATGTTTTTTGGGGGTAGTTACATAGGTAGGGGAGTAGACTGGGATAGGGAAGTGGACGAGAGAAGAATTTGGGATATTAGCGACGATGGTATGGCCAAAAAGAAAGCAAAATATCGGTGATGATTAGCGCCTTAGATTGGGGACAGGGTAGAAATATCAAAGTATCGTCTAAGGCATGAGATTACATCACAAACCAGAAAGAAGTCCGCGCTGGGTTTTTGTCGAAGATCCTTGCTGAAGATCCGACGACGCCTCGATCCTCAGTATCAAATTTTACAAAAAAAAATGGACGGCCCGGGTCGAGAAGGACAAGAACGTGAAGGAGGTGACACAATATACCATCCCCCGTATAAGATTCACCTCCCTACAGCCGAACGCGTCACCATTCTTTGATACAATTTTTTACGGCACTTGTCACATATTTTCTAGCTATTCAAATGTTGCCAAATTGTGATCTTCAGTGTGAGAACAACAACAGACAAATAGCTATATACCGATCCGAATATGCGATCATGATCGTTTCATTACAATCGTCCAGTTACACACAGTCAAGCAAATATGAACGCCAATCAGCTGGCCATTGCAAGCGACGAGCTATGCGTCGCCACAAAACAATGATAGGTGCGTGCATGAGCAATTCAAATTTAATGGCTCCATACGAACAATGCACCGCAACAATCATTTTCAATTGCTATATTACCATTCGCGAAATTCTCACTTCCGCAGTTTCGGTTGAACAATTTTCATTGTTGCTCTCTGCAACAAATATGTTTCTCAAGTGGCCTCACATTATCACTCTGTTCTTCCGCGACTTCAATTTTATACATTGCGAAAGTCCTGCAAAATTTTCAGCCATTTTCAAAATTGTATTTTCGTTTTATACGAGTGATTACGAAGGCACGTGGGCCGTAATGATATCAGTGGGCTAAATTCAGTTACATATAAAATCTAGTTATATTATTCACCTCTGCTAAGGCGATGGAAACAGTTGGTAGCTTTCTCAACGAAGTCTCCTCAACAACTTAAAATCACATTTTTAGCTGTACATCAAAAATGATATTCTCTTAAGCGCTACAGGTGTAGCCATCGTAGCCAATCAAAAAGTTTGTTTAAGAAATAGAGGTCTAGAGGTCGGATGGATGACAAGAAGAAATAAACGAGCCACAGTGAGTAGCCCTCGAATTGTTGCACCATTCATCGAATATTTTAACAGCGCCAGCCTAAACGTGAGAGGTAAATAAGGCCGTTATTCCTACCTCTAAATAAGCGCATCAAGTAATTAATGAACCGCCCCCGAACATCATTTGCATAAATTATTCAACAACTTTCTCGCTCAAAATTGGCCGAAGATAGGCGCTCGAAGGGATTTTATGAGCAATTAAGCCGGTAAGTATTATCGCCTTAAGAAACTCAGAGGGTTCTTAGCAAGTGTAGCGAAATGAACAAAAAGGTTTAAAGAGGCGCCGAAAACAAGAGTTGCAAGGAGAGCTGTTCATGTTCATCCCAAAGAGGACATTATCTAAAGGATCGGCAAACATGAAACAATGGGAAACGGACATCAACGTTTTTGCCATTGCGGCACAATCCAGTCAGCTCATCAGGTGACAACGCACTTGTTCATCTCATTCCCTCTCTATGCGCCTCAAGTGGCCCTACACAATGATATAGAGTGCGTACACTCGGAATCGGAAGCGTCAGCTTTCGCTATCGTTCTTTTTTTTGTTTTTGTTCGAGCATCTCAACCAATTCTGAGGAGAGAAAAAAGACAAAGAAATTTTTAGTGATAACTTTTTAGTGGTAATCTTTCTTTTAAAAAAGCACTTTTGAACTCGACTACTGATCCTAATGTCCAGTTTAGACTCCAAAATCGTCAAAGGCTGTCCTGTTGCCATATATCGGAAAGCTTCTGAGCTGGATTCGTTGCTTCCTCAGTAGCTGAGGTGAAGTGGGCGAATCATTCTCCCATTCATATGCCGTCGCTAGTATTGTTTAGCAATGTATCGTATTGAGTCCGATGTCACCTTTAGTGTATGTGAACGATGTCACAGATCGCTTGACGTACACGTGTACTTCTTTTTAAAAAATGATCTGGAGATTTATAGATCGAACGATGATCCATTTTTATACTTTAGAGAGCTTCACAGTGATTTAGATCACTTTGTGTTATGGTCTTATGCCTGGCAGTTGGCTTTTTATAGTGAAAAATGTCAATTGTTGCAAACTGATCTTAGGTATGAATGCCAACTACGAGTCTCCAATATTTTGATTCCGACCACCAGTTACGTTCAACATTCGGCAGTGCTCGTTAACGAATCATTACACTGGAAGGCTTATTGTGGTCAATGAGAAATGAAGCGTTGAGGATAGCTAATTGCATTTCAGTGGCAATTCAGTATGATTGCACCGAACATTAAAAAACGTTTATAATCCGCTGCTGTGTCACCCTCTTCTTGAATGCGGTTGCCATTTTTGAAATCGGAAATGCCGAAATGCGTTTCACGAGAACAGCACTTCCAAAAACTTCCTGCCGCTCATAAGTCCGAATTGTGCAGCTCGTTCGAGCATTTTCGATGTAAAATCGCTTTAGTATCGACGCATCGAATTTGGATCTCTGTTAACGTTTACTCTAATAATGCATTCATTGTATTCAACGTTCTCCAATTCTGATCGATGTAATTTATGACAAGCTCGTAGACTGCAGTTGTTCCACGAGTCTTAATCTTAAATTCATTTTATAATTCTTTACCTCTTCGAGTGTCGAATAAACTTCCTTAATGATGCCCGTTTCAGCGCCTAGCGTTTCTGCGTTTACTCGCCTAAAAAGCAGTTCGAATACGGAAAAACGTATGAGTCTGCGTTCAGTTGACAGATGCTTTTGGTCGTCGTAACTATACATCTCATTTTTTATTAACGTTTCATTTTTACGTCCCGTTCGTTCCTTATTTTGCTCCGCGAAATAAGGGCTACTGCTATTAAGCCGTTGTGACGTAATGGCAAAATGGTTTCACTTACCTGAATTATGGTACTGGACCGTCGGAATTTTCATTACGGTCTCGGTTGAAATGTATCGAGACACCTGGGACAGTAAAAGCAACTGATCACAACACTTTCCTTTCATCATACTTTCTCAGCTTGCTTGGAATAATTACCCGCAGAAACGCCACTGTTATACTAGCTAAACCGATCTAGATGGTTGGTCAAAGTTCTGACGCACTTTGTGCATTAAACAAAGTGTTTGGCAGCCTCGGTAACATCAGGTGAGTTATTTTAACAATTTGTCACTCCGTACAGAGCCGCTAGGTTAACTAAGAACATCCCTTTGAGATTGCTGAAATGAGCAGGCATAATTCAGACAGTTTTAAAAATGATGTATTGCAACGTTCGACTCATCAGTAAGTATGACAGCGACTTTTGAAAAAAACGAGCCTAAAATTCGAAAACTCATTATTCCATAGTATTTCTGTCACATGATACATGATAAATTTCGTAGCATGCCAGACCTTCAAAACGGTAGTCTGTATAAAGCTGCAGTTTTGAAGAAGACTGATCATGGTTTAAATGGCAGTTGGACGGGCAGAAGACATATTGCAAAGTCAGAATCGAACAGCATTGCCTACTCCATGGTCAGGACACTTGTCACTGTCATAGAGATTAGTACTACAGGTACTGAACACAACTTTAGAGCATAGAAGCTGCTGGAAAAGTGTGACGATTACTTAAACAATAAAGGATACATTCACCTGTGGCAAGAACGCGCAGAGATGTTCCTGTCTGTTTACGAAAAGATGCGCTTCGCTTACTGTATTCGTTTGTTCAATCATGTTTTCTTCTAGTGATAGTACGTGCACATAATCACCTTGTAACCCACAGCTACCTAATTTTGCTCGTGTGGCAGATAGTGGTGAGCGTAAAGCATAACTTCTTCTCTCCAATCCCCCCCCCCCCCCCCCCCCCCCCCCTCCCAAA
>JPKZ01001201.1:363587-398407 GCA_000803305.1 Toxocara canis | reverse complement strand
AAATTTCCGCTTTCATCTCGATCGCCGTGTATGACCAGTGGGTCAAGAATTGTCCTGTGCAAAATTGAAGATTACTGTGATCACCAGTTTTCACTATTGACTGAATGGGCTATCGGCGCTTCTATGTTTCCGGAACTTCAGGTTTTTTTCCAGTCTCCCTTTATTTTGCTGTATTAGCCGAAGTGAATGGTGTGAACATTGGTAGACTAAAAAGTTCGGTCGTTGGAAAGCTTTTTTGTGTATTCTGAGATTAGGCTTTTTTTCCGCTCACTTGAGGTGTATGAGAAGAAAATTATTATCGCATCTACAAACGGTCACAGTTTATTGTCTTTATATGGGCCATATTCAAATGTAATTATGTAGACAAATTCAGTTGTCTGTAGAGAGTAGTTGGTTTAGTGCAATGGAGATTTGTCGTGGAATGGGGGTCGAGCGATGGCAGTGCGCGGATGCTGTTCGCTTAGACGACAACAATTTCTCTTCTGATGCGCATTTTATAGAATATTTGTGACTTGGGCGAGCTAGAATGGTCAAACATCGGTAACGTGAATCTGTGAAGTGCAAATGCTTCATTTGCATTTATGCGTCGGCACATCATTCACTCCATGTTGATGTAGTCTACTGAGCTGAGCGGTTCAATACGCTTGCTCGAAACAGTATCTGCTAGATTTGTTTCCATATCGAGCGGTTAAGGCGGCTGTGTTGAAGCTGTCTTCCGTTGTACTCATCAATTCTTCATTCATCTGTCGTCTATTGCTGCGCTTTTGCATTCATATGGGCTGATTGCGTGGCGTATGGAACAATTACTAGGCGCTAGGTGTCATTTTAGGTGCTTATCTTGGGATCTGTATTGCTGATATTTCTCGATTGTTTTTTTTCCTAGTGTTGGCGTTCGCAACCCGTATAGGTTGGGTTTTGCGATTTTAATCTTAAGGAGGTATTCGAATACTGTGAACGAAATGGCGTCTTGTTTTTGGAAATCTTTCTTAAACAGCGTAAAACGTTTTACACATTCCCATATCGGTTTAGCTTATGGCATTGCGATCAGGAGGCAAAACTATTTTAGTGCACTTAACTGATTTATCAACGTCAGCAGTTTCTTGCTGTTGTGCATCCTAGTTGTGCATTGTAGATAGGAATGGGCGATTTTCTTCAGTTGTCTCCCCTTCGATTTTTAAAAGTTATAGTACTGTTGAAGAATCCCTGTCGCGTTTTCCGCCTCACCAGTGTCCATCCCGATCCCGAAATTACTGCAGGCGCAACTGTAACTTTAAGTTTTATGAATTGGATTTATAATGGAAGATACGAGTGTCCGTCACATTCAAGACAACTCACTCATTACGCTCTTTTTATTCCCGGCGTAAACTTGGAGGGGCGGGACAAGAGGGGTCGGGAGGGCAAAGTTAGTATGATGGGTCGTTTTTAACGAACAAAGCTTGTTAAACGAACACATTAGCTGTTTGATAGAGAGATGTTATGTGTAGCAGTTATGAACAGATAACTCTAGCGAGTCGGTCATCAACAGTCAGTGTTTGCCTGCAAGAGACTGCACAAAATAGTCGTGAGTGTTAATTAGTAACGGACGAGTGTTTCAGAGTAGTTGTAGGTGACTAGCTTAGACTGCTTTATGCATTTCAAGAGGTCACAGAGTGTAAAATCGTTGGGCAAATAACAGAAATGTTCAAAGTTCAAAAAGTCCTCCTCGGAACAGTTATCATTAAGAAGTATGGGAGTGTTATCAGTGACATTTCGAGTACTGGCGATTTCGTTTCATAGAATCATCGTAGCTTTTTCGAACTTTATGCCAGCATAATACTAAAGCTTCTGCCTCATTTAAGCATAGCAAATATTTCATTTTGCGTTTTTTTTCTGAGTAAAATAAATCAGCTAATAATTCGGCTATCCCTCTTTTTGTTGTGGAATTTATTTCTTCGTATTAGGCATCATCTTCTGTGTATCTCTGATAAATCAGCCCTTTTCTGCGTTCTTTATCGTTTTTTTTTTGTTCAATTTTCTTGCAGCAGGACTATGTTTTTGAGTTTATTGATGTTTGTAGTTTGTGGCATTATTCGCCACAGGCATGAGCGGCATGTAGTATTCTTATGCATGCACTGCTGAATTATGCATGCCGTGTAGCGAACACTACGGTTTTATTTTATTTTATTTTATTTTATTTTTTTTTTTTGCTTTTCTGAACCCTATTTCCTCAACAAAACCTCCCCCAATTTGCTCGTAAATGATGGAATCTCCCTCAAACTTTTACCGAACTGCGCGGATTTGGATAGGCAAGCAACAGTAAAAAGCAGAGACGAATGTCCTATGAGAGTGCACTCGGTTGCAAAAATAGAGGGGAGAAGAAAGAAATGGAAATTGGGCATGTCATGTCCAGGTTTGGCGGCATTGCGAGAGGGTCACCGCGTCGACTCGGCAATCGGCTATCGCCTCTGTTCAGGTACAATTCGGCGAGGTGGTTGGCTGGCTCAACGGACTCGCACATCGGGGGGGATCGCGTTAGGTGGAGGGGGGTGGGGAGGGGTGGCGTGCACATACGCAGAGCGTGTGCTCTCTGCCTGAATTTAGCAGTGTTGCGTGCCCATGCGCGTTAGACAGTTGTGATTGTGCGTGCGAGTGGCTCGTTGACCATCAATTACGATGTCGGACAGGTGAGCAGTGTTTCGTCATATTTCACGTTTCGACGGACGTTTTTAAGTCATAATTTTCCACCTTTCCAAATGATTTTGTTTGGGAATATCAAGTCCCAGATGAGGAGGATTTTTGTCGAATGCTCAATCATCTAAGTTCATTCGATGGGCGCTGCCAAAGCGCATATCATGCTAGTCCCTTGGCGCGCATTCCTACTTCCGTCAGATCACTTTGCTTTGTAGGTTAAAGTAAATTTGACAAATTACTGACATAACGGTTTCTCTTACCAATTAGAAAACACGCGCCATGTCTCTGTAACGATAACAAAGAAAATTACGCAGAACGGCGCAAAACAGTGTCATCATTACTTCCTTTTTGCTCCGAAAAAAAAAAACGCTGAGCTTGTACTCTTGTTGTTTTATTTTATTTTGGCTCAAACTTACACAAAGACTTCAACTTACACAAACAGTGCAGTGCAGTGTAGTGTATGGATGGTCAACAGTCAGTGTTTGCCTGCAAGAGACTGCACAAAATAGTCGTGAGTGTTAATTAGTAACGGACGAGTGTTTCAGAGTAGTTGTAGGTGACTAGCTTAGACTGCTTTATGCATTTCAAGAGGTCACAGAGTGTAAAATCGTTGGGCAAATAACAGAAATGTTCAAAGTTCAAAAAGTCCTCCTCGGAACAGTTATCATTAAGAAGTATGGGAGTGTTATCAGTGACATTTCGAGTACTGGCGATTTCGTTTCATAGAATCATCGTAGCTTTTTCGAACTTTATGCCAGCATAATACTAAAGCTTCTGCCTCATTTAAGCATAGCAAATATTTCATTTTGCGTTTTTTTTCTGAGTAAAATAAATCAGCTAATAATTCGGCTATCCCTCTTTTTGTTGTGGAATTTATTTCTTCGTATTAGGCATCATCTTCTGTGTATCTCTGATAAATCAGCCCTTTTCTGCTTTCTTTATCGTTTTTTTTTTGTTCAATTTTCTTGCAGCAGGACTATGTTTTTGAGTTTATTGATGTTTGTAGTTTGTGGCATTATTCGCCACAGGCATGAGCGGCATGTAGTATTCTTATGCATGCACTGCTGAATTATGCATGCCGTGTAGCGAACACTACGGTTTTATTTTATTTTATTTTATTTTATTTTTTTTTTGCATTTCTGAACCCTTATGTTTACATCATTCGACTTTTCCTAGCTCTTTGGGGGGTTTGCCAAAACGTGAACGTGTAGGTTTGTTATCCATTTTACTGATTTTTATATAATTAATAGACCCACATTCCGGCTTAACAGATTCAGACAACGAATTTTTTAAGGCGACAAACATACAATAGTCACTTTTGAAAACTACGCGAAAATTTGTCAGTAGGCATTTATCACGCGTCAAAATCAGACAGCTCATGAGTAAACTGCCCAGGGAAGCGGCATGCGTGCTGTGGAAAGATCAAATGGAAAATACGCATCAAATGTTAATTTCCGCCGTGTTTCAGATATATTTTTAAATAAATATAATCACGAAACGAGGGTGCCGCACAAATCCGCCGAGAGAGGAATTGTGCTTGCGCTCGGTCATTTCATTCATTTCTGATAAAGACACTGCGATGGTAAAAATGACGTCTAGGGATATGCGTGACGGGAGATTGCTTTCAGATCGCCGGTGTCACACGCGTTCTGATATTGTGTAGCAATGAGAAGCAGTTATATGACGCAAAGGCACGAACAGTTTTGAGAAGACGATCATAGAAGAACATGTGTCATCTAATTAAATTAATAGAGCTGCCAGCCAATAAGAGATTTGCAAAAAGCTGCTTTAGGGAAACGTTGAACATGAAGGCATAATGCGCTTCCATTGTAAAGTGAATCTCGCGAATTCTAGCCATAACAGCTTGAATGTTTCGCCGCATCCCATCGAACAGAATCGATTTCGGACAGAGCCTCACCGTCGATGTCCGTGACTGATAAAGTAACTTCCTGGTTAGAATCACTCAGTCGAACAGAGCCTCACCTCTGAATAGAGCTCCAGACAGAACTTCACTCTGAAAAGCTTTGGAAGAAAGCCCATTTCCTTAAAGAGATCCTTCTGTCGAACATAGCCTCACGGTCAGATCCACAAAGAATAGAGCCCCTGTCTGAATAAAGCCTCTCCATCGGACGGAGCCTCACACTCGAGATCTATGAAAAATAGAATTCGTTTTCTGGATAAAACTCCTTCCGACGGCGTTTTACTCTAATGAGTCGTGAAAAATAGAACTTTTAAAGCCTCTCTCTATCCCAAGGGATTCGACGGTCTTTCGTGGTCAGTGCTTGCGGAAAATTTCGAGAGGGTGTTGGCGCGCCGTCAACATAAAAATCGAGCACTGGCAATGCACTACATTTCGGGTTTCCGGACGTCGAAAAAATTGAAAATTTTATAGCAGTAGGAAAGAAATATGTTGCGTTATCAAAAAATCCTCAGGAAATGTCCGGTTTAAAAAAAAAGCGCTAGTTTTTCTATCTTTGAAGTTGCGACGTTGATCGCGAAAGTTTGTCATGTAAAATTCTGGCACGTTCCAAAAATAGGTCAATTTTGAAAAGGTAAAAAATGTTGTTTTTCGCAGTTTTCGGCGGAAAGGTTGGCCGGCATAGCCAGGCAGTTGATCCAGCCTTTGAGGCATATACTAAAGAGCTGTAGTGAAAAAGCTGTTAGAAACTGGAACCGAACTCCAAGGTACTTGAGGTGCTTCATAGGTATCACTGGGGTTCGGAATTGAAATGATGGCCTTACGCATACTCAATACATCTGAAGTCGTGGAACGTGCATATGAAAAAGATCGGCATTCGGGTGCAGCCGTGACTGAACTGGCTCACTTCTTGTTTACAGTCACAGTTCTTATTGAACAGCTTGACTACAGACGAGTTAACAGTTTGCTCTAATTGTATGGCAGCGAATCGTTTACTAGCTGATAGTTCTTATTGGTATGGAAGTGAATGTCTCTCTTTCATAATACCACATGATATTGTGTTGGTGTTTGTGATACTGTACTTGTTTTGCGGCGCAGTACCGTATTTTTGGTACTGTACCTGCTTTGCGATAAAATATCGTATTTGTGATAATGTAGTTGCTTTGCGACGCAGAACCGTATTTTTGGTCTGATTATAATTGTTTCGTAAAAGTGTGCTTTAGTTTCGGCGACCACACTCAACTAGCGAATGAATGCCGGCGGTGGTTGTGCACGTATTCTGAATTTATATCGAAATGCACATAGAAGCGTAGTAGTTTTTGTGATTAGTCATCAAAGAATATAATTTCTCCTCGCATACATTAACAACCAATTTGCATATTTTGCAGTCGCGTAATTTGGCTCAATTTTTAGGCCCATGATTCTGCGATTCGTGCTCTTAAATGGTCCCATAACGATCAGTGGTTGGTGTCGGCAGATCACGATGGTTTCGTCAAGTATTGGCAACCGAACATGAACAATGTGCATATGTACCAGGCCCATAAAGATGAACCCATCAGATCGTTGAGGTATTTCATAAGTATCTGCTTCGAACGGTTATCGGGAAGTACATAGGTCATTTTTGATCAAATGTTCTAGAAAATAAAGATATCAGTCTTATTTCATTTTCTTTTCACTGCGAATTTTCGTCAGCGAAATGACAGATTTGATTGGCTTAAAATTAATTCAGAATTATATCGTTACTCTTTGAATGTTTTCGTGGGGCTGGTTCGTTTGAACGATTCGTTTGATTTAAGGCTTTTGTTCGAGTTTTTGTTTTCAGTCGGAATAATTTTTGTTCCTGTGATCCATTCCCTCTGCACTCCGTGCTCCTCTCTCACTCCCTCCTCGTTCTTTTGTCACTGTTCTTTCTCATGACCAGCCTCTTCGGCTGTCATCTAAATATTCACGCCTTTTTTTGTGTAATGGTTTATTTGGAGTTATATATACGGTCGTGCTCATGATCAGTTGTAATACAAAATCGTCGTTTGAATTCGTATTGCGCAATGTGAAGCACTTGAATCGTCTGTTAAAAGGTGACAAGAAAATCTGCGCAGTGCATTGCATTTCAGCATAGCATCAGGCACGATTTTTTGTCAGTTCGATTGTCGCCTACAGCAAAAGCTTTTAGAAACCCTGTTCCTCAATCTGGCCTAATTTCAGTTTCGCGCCAACAGACGTAAAACTGGTTACGGGCTCAGACGACGGAACAGCACGGGTTTGGGATTTTGCGCGATGTGCGGAGGAGCGGATATTCAGAGGGCATGGGTCGGATGTGAGGAGCGTTGACTGGCATCCTCAGAAGGGACTCATCTGCACTGGATCGAGGGACTCGCAGCAGCCGGTTAAGTTATGGGATCCAAAAAGCGGACAGTGTCTGGCCACACTGTTAGTCCAATTTTTACTCGTTTCACCGTAATTGTATCCTAACGAGTAGGTGATCACTGTTTACCTGGTCAGTGCTTTGCTCAGGTTCTGTGCTGCAACTGAGGTCACGGTAATTTTACGTGCTTTTCAGCAGTTCCTTCTACCGTTTCCTCTTTCACCTTTTCCGTTCTCTATATGCCGTCTCAGACATGCTTCATGTCAGAGCTGATTTTAAGATATTGCCTTAGGCATATCGTAAAAGTACGACCGTTCAACATGGGCCCGTTTTAATTACATGCGCCTGTGAGAAAATTCGGATTCTCGTAAATCATTTCAGACATGATCATAAGAACTCTGTGATGGCGGTACAGTGGAATAAAAACGGGAACTGGCTGCTAACCGGGTCGAGGGATCATCTAATCAAAGTGTACGATATACGTATGATGCGCGAGATGCACAGCTACAGAGGGCACAAGAAAGAAGTTACTGGTAAGTAACACCATTAACAGTTGTCATTTTTGGAGAGGGCTAAAAGGGTAGTAACGGTTGGAAATGTGCGAGGATATGGATTCTGTTAATTGTGAATTCACACTGTTTGTTTGGTTGTAGACGACTGGCTTCTCTAAAATCAATCATTCGTTCTTAACCTTGTATTTATTTCAAGACCTCTTTTCCGTGATATCTTTCTGGAGGTCAGTAATGGGGCAAAGTTTATAAAATCGAATTCCATACAAGGTGTACCAGGAAAATAATATTGCCATGATGGCAGGCCCTTACAATTTTTATGTCACATTTGGCAGTTTACCATTTTTTCTTGTGCAGTCGGAATTCATGTAATATGTCTTCAGATGCTATAAAAAAACAGGAGTTATTTGTCAATATGGCAGTAATTTTCATTTTACACGCCATTTGTGGGTAACGGACGCCGTTGCCAGAGCTGATATCTCTGGCCCGTGGTAGTCAATTAGTAGATTGTTTCACTGTTCCAGTTAACTGGGGAAAAAATAGAACCGAGAGACGAAAATGAATTATTTATCAAAATTTCTAGCTTAAAATGTTTCAGAAAGTTCTCTCACAGCTGAGAAGCGAAGAAACAACGATAAGGGACGATGTAGCACGTATGCATGCTTCTTTGCATTGCCAAGTTCAGATCGAAAATTTATGCAAATACGCGAAAATTTTCAGCGCTTGCGTGGCATCCCGTGCATGAGAGTTTATTCGTGAGTGGCGGCGGTGATGGTTCGATGGCGTATTGGTTGGTCAATAGTGAGAAGGAGTTGAGCTTCCTCGAGCATGCCCATGATCAGGCAATTTGGACGTTAGAGTGGCACCCGCTCGGTCATATCCTCGCCTCAGGTTCGAATCTCGGTTTCCCGAGTGTAGCAACGATTCGTGAACTTTATGCCAGCATAATACTAAAGCTTCTGCCTCATTTAAGCATAGCAAATATTTCATTTTGCGTTTTTTTTCTGAGTAAAATAAATCAGCTAATAATTCGGCTATCCCTCTTTTTGTTGTGGAATTTATTTCTTCGTATTAGGCATCATCTTCTGTGTATCTCTGATAAATCAGCCCTTTTCTGCTTTCTTTATCGTTTTTTTTTTGTTCAATTTTCTTGCAGCAGGACTATGTTTTTGAGTTTATTGATGTTTGTAGTTTGTGGCATTATTCGCCACAGGCATGAGCGGCATGTAGTATTCTTATGCATGCACTGCTGAATTATGCATGCCGTGTAGCGAACACTACGGTTTTATTTTATTTTATTTTATTTTATTTTTTTTTTTGCATTTCTGAACCCTTATGTTTACATCATTCGACTTTTCCTAGCTCTTTGGGGGGTTTGCCAAAACGTGAACGTGTAGGTTTGTTATCCATTTTACTGATTTTTATATAATTAATAGACCCACATTCCGGCTTAACAGATTCAGACAACGAATTTTTTAAGGCGACAAACATACAATAGTCACTTTTGAAAACTACGCGAAAATTTGTCAGTAGGCATTTATCACGCGTCAAAATCAGACAGCTCATGAGTAAACTGCCCAGGGAAGCGGCATGCGTGCTGTGGAAAGATCATATGGAAAATACGCATCAAATGTTAATTTCCGCCGTGTTTCAGATATATTTTTAAATAAATATAATCACGAAACGAGGGTGCCGCACAAATCCGCCGAGAGAGGAATTGTGCTTGCGCTCGGTCATTTCATTCATTTCTGATAAAGACACTGCGATGGTAAAAATGACGTCTAGGGATATGCGTGACGGGAGATTGCTTTCAGATCGCCGGTGTCACACGCGTTCTGATATTGTGTAGCAATGAGAAGCAGTTATATGACGCAAAGGCACGAACAGTTTTGAGAAGACGATCATAGAAGAACATGTGTCATCTAATTAAATTAATAGAGCTGCCAGCCAATAAGAGATTTGCAAAAAGCTGCTTTAGGGAAACGTTGAACATGAAGGCATAATGCGCTTCCATTGTAAAGTGAATCTCGCGAATTCTAGCCATAACAGCTTGAATGTTTCGCCGCATCCCATCGAACAGAATCGATTTCGGACAGAGCCTCACCGTCGATGTCCGTGACTGATAAAGTAACTTCCTGGTTAGAATCACTCAGTCGAACAGAGCCTCACCTCTGAATAGAGCTCCAGACAGAACTTCACTCTGAAAAGCTTTGGAAGAAAGCCCATTTCCTTAAAGAGATCCTTCTGTCGAACATAGCCTCACGGTCAGATCCACAAAGAATAGAGCCCCTGTCTGAATAAAGCCTCTCCATCGGACGGAGCCTCACACTCGAGATCTATGAAAAATAGAATTCGTTTTCTGGATAAAACTCCTTCCGACGGCGTTTTACTCTAATGAGTCGTGAAAAATAGAACTTTTAAAGCCTCTCTCTATCCCAAGGGATTCGACGGTCTTTCGTGGTCAGTGCTTGCCGAAAATTTCGAGAGGGTGTTGGCGCGCCGTCAACATAAAAATCGAGCACTGGCAATGCACTACATTTCGGGTTTCCGGACGTCGAAAAAATTGAAAATTTTATAGCAGTAGGAAAGAAATATGTTGCGTTATCAAAAAATCCTCAGGAAATGTCCGGTTTAAAAAAAAAGCGCTAGTTTTTCTATCTTTGAAGTTGCGACGTTGATCGCGAAAGTTTGTCGTGTAAAATTCTGGCACGTTCCAAAAATAGGTCAATTTTGAAAAGGTAAAAAATGTTGTTTTTCGCAGTTTTCGGCGGAAAGGTTGGCCGGCATAGCCAGGCAGTTGATCCAGCCTTTGAGGCATATACTAAAGAGCTGTAGTGAAAAAGCTGTTAGAAACTGGAACCGAACTCCAAGGTACTTGAGGTGCTTCATAGGTATCACTGGGGTTCGAAATTGAAATGATGGCCTTACGCATACTCAATACATCTGAAGTCGTGGAACGTGCATATGAAAAAGATCGGCATTCGGGTGCAGCCGTGACTGAACTGGCTCACTTCTTGTTTACAGTCACAGTTCTTATTGAACAGCTTGACTACAGACGAGTTAACAGTTTGCTCTAATTGTATGGCAGCGAATCGTTTACTAGCTGATAGTTCTTATTGGTATGGAAGTGAATGTCTCTCTTTCATAATACCACATGATATTGTGTTGGTGTTTGTGATACTGTACTTGTTTTGCGGCGCAGTACCGTATTTTTGGTACTGTACCTGCTTTGCGATAAAATATCGTATTTGTGATAATGTAGTTGCTTTGCGACGCAGAACCGTATTTTTGGTCTGATTATAATTGTTTCGTAAAAGTGTGCTTTAGTTTCGGCGACCACACTCAACTAGCGAATGAATGCCGGCGGTGGTTGTGCACGTATTCTGAATTTATATCGAAATGCACATAGAAGCGTAGTAGTTTTTGTGATTAGTCATCAAAGAATATAATTTCTCCTCGCATACATTAACAACCAATTTGCATATTTTGCAGTCGCGTAATTTGGCTCAATTTTTAGGCCCATGATTCTGCGATTCGTGCTCTTAAATGGTCCCATAACGATCAGTGGTTGGTGTCGGCAGATCACGATGGTTTCGTCAAGTATTGGCAACCGAACATGAACAATGTGCATATGTACCAGGCCCATAAAGATGAACCCATCAGATCGTTGAGGTATTTCATAAGTATCTGCTTCGAACGGTTATCGGGAAGTACATAGGTCATTTTTGATCAAATGTTCTAGAAAATAAAGATATCAGTCTTATTTCATTTTCTTTTCACTGCGAATTTTCGTCAGCGAAATGACAGATTTGATTGGCTTAAAATTAATTCAGAATTATATCGTTACTCTTTGAATGTTTTCGTGGGGCTGGTTCGTTTGAACGATTCGTTTGATTTAAGGCTTTTGTTCGAGTTTTTGTTTTCAGTCGGAATAATTTTTGTTCCTGTGATCCATTCCCTCTGCACTCCGTGCTCCTCTCTCACTCCCTCCTCGTTCTTTTGTCACTGTTCTTTCTCATGACCAGCCTCTTCGGCTGTCATCTAAATATTCACGCCTTTTTTTGTGTAATGGTTTATTTGGAGTTATATATACGGTCGTGCTCATGATCAGTTGTAATACAAAATCGTCGTTTGAATTCGTATTGCGCAATGTGAAGCACTTGAATCGTCTGTTAAAAGGTGACAAGAAAATCTGCGCAGTGCATTGCATTTCAGCATAGCATCAGGCACGATTTTTTGTCAGTTCGATTGTCGCCTACAGCAAAAGCTTTTAGAAACCCTGTTCCTCAATCTGGCCTAATTTCAGTTTCGCGCCAACAGACGTAAAACTGGTTACGGGCTCAGACGACGGAACAGCACGGGTTTGGGATTTTGCGCGATGTGCGGAGGAGCGGATATTCAGAGGGCATGGGTCGGATGTGAGGAGCGTTGACTGGCATCCTCAGAAGGGACTCATCTGCACTGGATCGAGGGACTCGCAGCAGCCGGTTAAGTTATGGGATCCAAAAAGCGGACAGTGTCTGGCCACACTGTTAGTCCAATTTTTACTCGTTTCACCGTAATTGTATCCTAACGAGTAGGTGATCACTGTTTACCTGGTCAGTGCTTTGCTCAGGTTCTGTGCTGCAACTGAGGTCACGGTAATTTTACGTGCTTTTCAGCAGTTCCTTCTACCGTTTCCTCTTTCACCTTTTCCGTTCTCTATATGCCGTCTCAGACATGCTTCATGTCAGAGCTGATTTTAAGATATTGCCTTAGGCATATCGTAAAAGTACGACCGTTCAACATGGGCCCGTTTTAATTACATGCGCCTGTGAGAAAATTCGGATTCTCGTAAATCATTTCAGACATGATCATAAGAACTCTGTGATGGCGGTACAGTGGAATAAAAACGGGAACTGGCTGCTAACCGGGTCGAGGGATCATCTAATCAAAGTGTACGATATACGTATGATGCGCGAGATGCACAGCTACAGAGGGCACAAGAAAGAAGTTACTGGTAAGTAACACCATTAACAGTTGTCATTTTTGGAGAGGGCTAAAAGGGTAGTAACGGTTGGAAATGTGCGAGGATATGGATTCTGTTAATTGTGAATTCACACTGTTTGTTTGGTTGTAGACGACTGGCTTCTCTAAAATCAATCATTCGTTCTTAACCTTGTATTTATTTCAAGACCTCTTTTCCGTGATATCTTTCTGGAGGTCAGTAATGGGGCAAAGTTTATAAAATCGAATTCCATACAAGGTGTACCAGGAAAATAATATTGCCATGATGGCAGGCCCTTACAATTTTTATGTCACATTTGGCAGTTTACCATTTTTTCTTGTGCAGTCGGAATTCATGTAATATGTCTTCAGATGCTATAAAAAAACAGGAGTTATTTGTCAATATGGCAGTAATTTTCATTTTACACGCCATTTGTGGGTAACGGACGCCGTTGCCAGAGCTGATATCTCTGGCCCGTGGTAGTCAATTAGTAGATTGTTTCACTGTTCCAGTTAACTGGGGAAAAAATAGAACCGAGAGACGAAAATGAATTATTTATCAAAATTTCTAGCTTAAAATGTTTCAGAAAGTTCTCTCACAGCTGAGAAGCGAAGAAACAACGATAAGGGACGATGTAGCACGTATGCATGCTTCTTTGCATTGCCAAGTTCAGATCGAAAATTTATGCAAATACGCGAAAATTTTCAGCGCTTGCGTGGCATCCCGTGCATGAGAGTTTATTCGTGAGTGGCGGCGGTGATGGTTCGATGGCGTATTGGTTGGTCAATAGTGAGAAGGAGTTGAGCTTCCTCGAGCATGCCCATGATCAGGCAATTTGGACGTTAGAGTGGCACCCGCTCGGTCATATCCTCGCCTCAGGTTCGAATCTCGGTTTCCCGAGTGTAGCAACGATTCGTCCGTGAATTTCAGTTGTGCTTGAATGTGCATCTTTTTGCGAAGTTGTAGGCACTGTAATTTACTTGTTGTATAGCGAAGACTTTATCGTAGTAAGCTGCACATGTCAGATATGATGCATATGATGTTGCTGAGTGCTGCTTAGGGCGTCGTTTGAATTGGTTATTTCATTTGAAATTTCATTTTAGGGTCAAACGATAACAACACGAAGTTTTGGGCGCGCAACAGACCTGGTGATACACAGGATGATATTTTTGGATTGAGCTCATCTTCTGGTATTCCGATGCACATGATGGCAAAAGAGTCAAGAACCATCGATGCGGATACTGAGGCGTCTGCTGTGGCCATCATACCAGGTTCGAATAGGAGTGCTTTTCGTTTTTAAGTTTGGTCGCAGAGGGGATGCTGAAGATCGAGTTCTCATATTTGCGAACGGAATACGAAGGAAAAACAGAAACGCCTGTTGAAGTTGAGGGGCTCGAGAGAGGGCTGAGAAGGGCCAGATCTCGAGAAAAAGTTGACGGAGCAAAAGAATAAGTCGAGAAGCCGAGTTTCCTGTAGGTTAACCGGAATTATCGATGCAGAAGTAATGGTTGTCGAAATCATTTTTAGTTCATTCATTTAGGCACAATATTTCACTTGACGAAATCTTTAAAAGCTAGCACTACAAAATCTTTAAAAGTCAGCACTATTATGTATAAAGTGATGTTTGTTGCAGGAATGGGACTAGATGACGATATCTACCAGGGGATGCAGAAACGAGAATCGCATACTTCTGGTGCATCGACAAATAGTGGTCCGCTGGCTGGACCGTTGCTCTTCCCAGATGATCCCAATGCCAGGCAGCAGGTCGGTTTCATTGTGTCTTGGCAATTTATATTACTTATCCATTATAATGTTCGTTTTCTGTGACGAGGATACCCTTGTCCTTAAAGTTGATGTTGTGGATCCCCAGTGATATGAGCTTATCTCAACTGTCTGCCTACCCATTTTTGAAAACACACGCTCGTTTAAGTGTCGCCGCTTGTGCACAGCCTTTTCCGCTGATAACGCTGGGAAATCTGAGGCCGAAGGTTTATAGCTGTGGCTTCATATCTTTTTTATGCAACGTGAATCGGAAAGTTAAGGCGGCGAATATTGGTGCGAAGAAAACACTGATAAAGCAGCCACCACCAAAGAAGGCTCAACGTCAATTCGAGCGGATGTGGAACGTTGCGAAGCCAGCCGGTGGTGGAGGCGGTGAGGAGCTAGAGGAGGAGATGCCCGACGAAGGATCCTTCCGGCGACCAAAAACTTCTCTTCTCGGACCGCCACCTCCATCAATGCTTGGCGCCTCGAAGCCTTCTGAACGTAATTTTTTTCATCACTTCGTCAGTTTATAAATTATTACGAATTGTTAGGGTTCACATAACAGTCTTCGCGTTTTTTCAGCATTAATGACGAGTAGAAATTGCAGCGTTGTTTCAACGTTTGTGTGAAAGGAGCCATAAAAGAATTCAATTCGGTGTTGGTGCATAATGTGCCAGCTCTAAGACACTAGAATCACATGCAAATGAAAACAAGGTGAGCATTGTAAGAATGTCTTGTTTCAGCTGGCCGATCCTACACTCCACCACAACCTGCCACTTCTCCAGTCGCCAAGCGGCCCGAATCACCTCCGGCTCATGGTAGTCAGTCAGGTGTTGGAGCTCCACCTCACGGTTCGCAGGCACCGTTGATTGCACAAGTTGGCCAACAGCAACTTCCTCTTCTTAATCAGTCAATAGTAGCTATGTCTGGTGCAGGAGCAGCTCTACCTCTTCCACCACAAATCGCCGCCCAGTGGGCAACTCCTGGTGGCCCGAATGTAGCACCAAAGACGACGCTTATTCAACAGCTCAATCCTCCAGCCAGCGGCACGCAGATTAGGCCTTCGCCGATTATTGCACAAGAGCTGATGCCGCGTAGGTTTTCTGGTTTTTTTAATCCGAATTTCCGTTGCTGTTTGCATTAAATGCTTGGCTAATGAAGCAGTTCCCATTTTCTTATCAGAAGTTCTTGTCAAACTGGAAGGGAAAAAATATTAAAACTTGACTGTATTAGTCGCAGTGCACCGTTTGGCGAAAATGACTAGTTACTCTATGAGCTGTTCTTATTCTAGTCAGTTGTCCGTTAATGAGTGTCAGGGCTTGTTCTATTGGGGAAAGGGAGTAGTGGTAGCGTAAATTAATGCGAAGGTCGCAGAAGTATTCAGCTTGCACATTAGATCAGCTTTGACGCATGGTTACCACACACAGTCTTTTCGTTTGTTTTTTGCAATAGGCACGGTAAACACTTAACTCGCATATTAAGTTCACTGAGAATAGCACGAACGAGTGAGCGGCCGTACGTTGTCATTTGAGATGCAAGAGCGATACAATGCAAGATCACAGGTAGAAGCGGTGGGAAAAGCACAAAGCTATAAGAAAAGCAGTTAGTTCATCAAATGTGGTTTAAGGTCTTTGGTTGAGAAACGTTAGCTATTTATAAGGGGCAGTAACGCCTTTGGTACGCTATGAAGTGCTTTTTAACTTCGCATTCCAAAAGTTGTTTGCGAAGATGCCTTCAGGTAATCGGTAGACAGAGGAGTTTGCCGCTTACGCTCTGGTCCCTTTGTTCACTGACCGAGTCGGAACTTTAAAAAAGGTCTTTTGAAGTATCCGGTAAAAAAGCATTTATATCGCACTTGCTGCATCAATGGTTAGGGCTTCCGCGCTGAAAGTCGATCAGTAAAAAAACGCTTCGAATTTAGCGACAAGGTGGCAAAGTAACCGAGAGCAATGCGTTGAGTTGAGGACTTTGAGTGATTGTTGGCCATAAGCCGAGTTGAAGACTAGTGCATGGTAGGACAGGCGGTTCTGGCATTGCACTTTGTTCGTTCCTGTGGGCTACTCATAAGCGTTTTCCGTTTTTTCATGCACAACACTCTTTGTGCATAAATTTACATGCAGTTCTATTCGTATTTTAGAGCGAAAAGGTAGTTTGCGAAAAATCCCGCATAAAGCCACTCCTTTTATTCATGAAGAAAATAGTGACATTACGCAAGAAAATTATGAAAGCAAGCAGACATAAAATGAGGGAAAACTAATTGAAATATGTCTGTGATAAAGGTTTTTGCTCATCATTTTGTCTTGTCGATACTCATTGGACTGATCGATGTCTGTCTGATTAATGTTTATTTTAGCAAGCTTGTCGCAACAAATGCAGATTGGAGTGCCGCAAATGCAGCAGATCGCTTCGCTACCCTTTCCGCAACCGCCGGCCACAGGACCGTTGCTGTGGCCACCACCCATTGTCGCTGTACCTGTGCCGCAAAACCTCGTTAGTTCTGCTTAGTTCCGTTCCACTCACTTGCTTTGAACCCTCTTTTCTTAGCTTTAAGGGTTTTCAATTTCCTTCCGAATGTAACGAATGGGAGAGCGAAGGTAGAATATGCATGGTCTTACTAATGAAAGAGACTGGTTGGCGTATTGCATCTCCAGTACCCCATCTTTAGGCCTTAATAGTCTAAATTTTATTCGTCTATGCGTATGCGTAATATTTCAATTTCCTTCCGAATGTAACGAATGGGAGAGCGAAGGTAGAATATGCATGGTCTTACTAATGAAAGAGACTGGTTGGCGTATTGCATCTCCAGTACCCCATCTTTAGGCCTTAATAGTCTAAATTTTATTCGTCTATGCGTCTCTTAAACTAGCGTTCCGTATGCGTAATATGAGAGGATCTCACGGAGGCTGGCCGATTTTTTACATGAAGTAAATTTTAATAGATGGTCCTCTCATTCCTTCCTCCCTCCCCCCTTCCCCACTATCCGCTTATCCATCCCTTTCGCTTTAGCTTGCCAGAAAAGCGTTTTATTGCTTCATCGTCAAAGTTTGAAGAGGAATCCGCAACACGCCGAAGGGTTCGAGTACGAACGACAAAAACGGCAAAAAACACTGATTTTACCTGAACCTGAACGGCCTGAATTTTACCTGAACGGCCAAACTATCATAGGGAGAGGAGGTACCTGAATGTGAACAACATATTTTTATGAAATATGCAGTTGTTATTTTCTTTCCTCCTTCCACTGTACACAAATTTGATATTCTAATTGCTAATATAAGTTCCAATCACAGGACACTCATTGATTTTCGCATTCGTCGTACAGAAAAGGGCGCAAAAGGCGATTTAAGCGAAGGCTTGCTGGAACGGTGACATACTATTTGGATGTCAGGACAGGAATCAGAGCTAATTGTGCTATAATGCTATCGTTTTTATTTTAAGGATATGGATTATCGTATGGGGTCGGCACCTCCTCTCATGATGCCCCCACCGATGGCGCCGCAGACGACAGCCGGAACATCGGCGGATGTCGATCTACGAAGTGAACAACAGCCTTCCTCCTCTGCAACTCCCTTGCTGTCGCAGTCCTGGCGTACTCCGCCCTCGACTCAAATGTCACCACGTTCGCCCGATTCCGCGCTTTCCCCAGGTTAGTGCAGTAGTTCTTTCACTTAAGACCAGAGGTTAAGCCTGAAGTACTATCGCCATTTTTGCCCCTGAATGGTCGTCGCATGTACGAGTGTAAAGGAAGAGAAGGCTAGTAAAAAAAAAAAGAGAAGGTCTGCGTGGTTCCTGCAGGAACAGCAGGTGATTTTTGGGATACGGTTCAGGTGTACAGTCGGCCTGTATGTCTGGGCATAAACGCGAAACTGGATCCCTGCTTTTATGGTTTGAGATTTTTAACAGGGTCTCATAAAATGCTGTAGTGGAAAGTTGAGAGCGGCGAACTCGTCCTGCCTGTGAATAAGGTGTGCGTCCCGTTTTTATGAAGCTCATATTTCGATTTAGGAGGCACACGGATGCATGATCCCAGAATGCGGCGTGATGGCAGTGCACAGGGACAAGGTGAAGCGCGTCCACAACGTAACGACATGGACAGAGACCAGCACGGATTAGCTATGTCAGCGCCTATGAGGGATCCACGGAGGAGGCCACAAACTGTATCGCAGCTACCCGCTAAGCAGGTACTACAAATTTTGGGTCTTTGTACTAATCGTGGAGGATGTCAAAGGCAAATACTTTGTACGAAGGCGTGGCGGTCACGTTGTGGAATGAATGAAGGCTCACTCTCAAGAAATGAGTTGAAGGCTTACTCCGATTAAGCGCGGCCATTTTACTGCGACTCCACGCTTCGGACATCTCTCCATGTTCCGCTTAAGGTGCATAAGTGTCAAATTTTGTGTCGTTTTCATCCAGTGGCGTATCTGAAGGTGTCTGACGTTGTCGAGCCATCTTGTTGAGTTCCGAAACGGGTTGCATACTGGCACGTCTCCATATGAGTTGTGTGCTCTTCTGGCTTCTTATCTTGACATAATAATCAGCAGGGCAATCAGTATGAAATATGCAGATCGAAATGTAGAAGTGCAAAATACTGCACTGTCGCAAATAAGCCATGGAGGCTGTGCCGTTCGCAACATTTTAGAGTCGGGTATTCGAGGGGTTTTTTGTGCCCTTGCTGAACTTTTTTTACAATAGAAGTCCTTAGTAATTTCTAGGCAGGGAACTGTGCCTAGTTCCCTGCCTAGAAATTACTAGGCAGGGAATAATGCAGCATGTTGCACTTAGCTGATGAGATATTTATAGGACAGTGATTACGATGGGCGGTACGAAGGGCAAGGGTCGAAGACTACAAAAAGAGCGTGGATGCCAGACATGGGTGCGGGCGAGAAGTCATCCTATGGAGGCGCAGGTGGTAGTGGACTTAGATCGGGACAATCACCTCCCACCGAGCGAAGCCCACACATCTTCCAAAGGGAAACAAATGGCGCTGGTTCTGCCGACTACAGCAGTTATGAAGATAGACCGCATACACACGCCCCGTACCAGCAATACACAGGAGGCGGTCCTATGCGACGCTCTGGACCGCTCCTTGACAGGGGTCGTGGGGGACGTGGAAGAGTGCGCCGAGGAGGATACTGAAGTTCTGTGTAAAGCGGTGCATGATGGGGCCTAGTTCTCGGCCGAAGAGTGCCTCAGGAAGAAGGTAGAACAATACGTATGTGATGGGAAGAACAACGAAATGATCAAATCAAGAACGGAGAAGGGGGGAGGGGGGAGAGGGGCGGTGGAATTTTCAAAGTAAAGCAGCTCGTATGAGGGAGGTGCCCGGCAGCATCTTTCCGTTTCCAGTCACAGCATGTAACGACGCATGTCACAGAAGTATCAACTGTATCATTCCTTGTGGGATAAGCGAAGTCCTCACTTGGTAGTTTCTACTTCGGGTCTTCATACGAAAAAGCCGATGGTATAGAGTTGTCACTGGGGGTCTCGCATCGTTTATCGACTTTGTTCTAAGTATGCTCAATTTTGCTCTATGACATTTACAATAAATTGAAACGGAGCCTGCTGTCCCAGTAGGCCTTCCTGTCCTCTTAAGAAGCTTATACAGGCCTCCTGCTTATGAACGTTTGTTATTTTTGAACTGTTTTGCTTAGGTTACTTGCGAACAGTTGTGAACGTTTGAAAGAGTGTTAAGTTGTGCAACAGCAACGGCGCAGAAGCGTTCATGGATCTCTTTGATAGTTCACTCACTCAATTGCTAATATTTTCAAGCTCGCACTCTAAAAACTACAAGCCAACCAACTCCCGGTTACTTTACGTAGAGGCTTGGTAATTAAATCAGAGGGGATGGGGAGGGGGGGAGGGGGAATGGGAGGAGGAGAAGAGTAACATTCGTCCCTTACACCCTTACACACAATCGCGATATTCAAACTGGATGAAATGAATTCACATGTTTTAGAACGGCGTTTTTAACGTAAATGATATTTCGATGAAAACTTTAGTGTTCAATGTGATGACGCGATTGTTTGTGAGACAGTGGGGACAGAGCGTTTTCCGTTTTTTCATGCACAACACTCTTTGTGCATAAATTTACATGCAGTTCTATTCGTATTTTAGAGCGAAAAGGTAGTTTGCGAAAAATCCCGCATAAAGCCACTCCTTTTATTCATGAAGAAAATAGTGACATTACGCAAGAAAATTATGAAAGCAAGCAGACATAAAATGAGGGAAAACTAATTGAAATATGTCTGTGATAAAGGTTTTTGCTCATCATTTTGTCTTGTCGATACTCATTGGACTGATCGATGTCTGTCTGATTAATGTTTATTTTAGCAAGCTTGTCGCAACAAATGCAGATTGGAGTGCCGCAAATGCAGCAGATCGCTTCGCTACCCTTTCCGCAACCGCCGGCCACAGGACCGTTGCTGTGGCCACCACCCATTGTCGCTGTACCTGTGCCGCAAAACCTCGTTAGTTCTGCTTAGTTCCGTTCCACTCACTTGCTTTGAACCCTCTTTTCTTAGCTTTAAGGGTTTTCAATTTCCTTCCGAATGTAACGAATGGGAGAGCGAAGGTAGAATATGCATGGTCTTACTAATGAAAGAGACTGGTTGGCCTATTGCATCTCCAGTACCCCATCTTTAGGCCTTAATAGTCTAAATTTTATTCGTCTCTTAAACTAGCGTTCCGTATGCGTAATATGAGAGGATCTCACGGAGGCTGGCCGATTTTTTACATGAAGTAAATTTTAATAGATGGTCCTCTCATTCCTTCCTCCCTCCCCCCTTCCCCACTATCCGCTTATCCATCCCTTTCGCTTTAGCTTGCCAGAAAAGCGTTTTATTGCTTCATCGTCAAATTTTGAAGAGGAATCCGCAACACGCCGAAGGGTTCGAGTACGAACGACAAAAACGGCAAAAAACACTGATTTTACCTGAACCTGAACGGCCTGAATTTTACCTGAACGGCCAAACTATCATAGGGAGAGGAGGTACCTGAATGTGAACAACATATTTTTATGAAATATGCAGTTGTTATTTTCTTTCCTCCTTCCACTGTACACAAATTTGATATTCTAATTGCTAATATAAGTTCCAATCACAGGACACTCATTGATTTTCGCATTCGTCGTACAGAAAAGGGCGCAAAAGGCGATTTAAGCGAAGGCTTGCTGGTACGGTGACATACTATTTGGATGTCAGGACAGGAATCAGAGCTAATTGTGCTATAATGCTATCGTTTTTATTTTAAGGATATGGATTATCGTATGGGGTCGGCACCTCCTCTCATGATGCCCCCACCGATGGCGCCGCAGACGACAGCCGGAACATCGGCGGATGTCGATCTACGAAGTGAACAACAGCCTTCCTCCTCTGCAACTCCCTTGCTGTCGCAGTCCTGGCGTACTCCGCCCTCGACTCAAATGTCACCACGTTCGCCCGATTCCGCGCTTTCCCCAGGTTAGTGCAGTAGTTCTTTCACTTAAGACCAGAGGTTAAGCCTGAAGTACTATCGCCATTTTTGCCCCTGAATGGTCGTCGCATGTACGAGTGTAAAGGAAGAGAAGGCTAGTAAAAAAAAAAAGAGAAGGTCTGCGTGGTTCCTGCAGGAACAGCAGGTGATTTTTGGGATACGGTTCAGGTGTACAGTCGGCCTGTATGTCTGGGCATAAACGCGAAACTGGATCCCTGCTTTTATGGTTTGAGATTTTTAACAGGGTCTCATAAAATGCTGTAGTGGAAAGTTGAGAGCGGCGAACTCGTCCTGCCTGTGAATAAGGTGTGCGTCCCGTTTTTATGAAGCTCATATTTCGATTTAGGAGGCACACGGATGCATGATCCCAGAATGCGGCGTGATGGCAGTGCACAGGGACAAGGTGAAGCGCGTCCACAACGTAACGACATGGACAGAGACCAGCACGGATTAGCTATGTCAGCGCCTATGAGGGATCCACGGAGGAGGCCACAAACTGTATCGCAGCTACCCGCTAAGCAGGTACTACAAATTTTGGGTCTTTGTACTAATCGTGGAGGATGTCAAAGGCAAATACTTTGTACGAAGGCGTGGCGGTCACGTTGTGGAATGAATGAAGGCTCACTCTCAAGAAATGAGTTGAAGGCTTACTCCGATTAAGCGCGGCCATTTTACTGCGACTCCACGCTTCGGACATCTCTCCATGTTCCGCTTAAGGTGCATAAGTGTCAAATTTTGTGTCGTTTTCATCCAGTGGCGTATCTGAAGGTGTCTGACGTTGTCGAGCCATCTTGTTGAGTTCCGAAACGGGTTGCATACTGGCACGTCTCCATATGAGTTGTGTGCTCTTCTGGCTTCTTATCTTGACATAATAATCAGCAGGGCAATCAGTATGAAATATGCAGATCGAAATGTAGAAGTGCAAAATACTGCACTGTCGCAAATAAGCCATGGAGGCTGTGCCGTTCGCAACATTTTAGAGTCGGGTATTCGAGGGGTTTTTTGTGCCCTTGCTGAACTTTTTTTTACTATAGAAGTCCTTAGTAATTTCTAGGCAGGGAACTGTGCCTAGTTCCCTGCCTAGAAATTACTAGGCAGGGAATAATGCAGCATGTTGCACTTAGCTGATGAGATATTTATAGGACAGTGATTACGATGGGCGGTACGAAGGGCAAGGGTCGAAGACTACAAAAAGAGCGTGGATGCCAGACATGGGTGCGGGCGAGAAGTCATCCTATGGAGGCGCAGGTGGTAGTGGACTTAGATCGGGACAATCACCTCCCACCGAGCGAAGCCCACACATCTTCCAAAGGGAAACAAATGGCGCTGGTTCTGCCGACTACAGCAGTTATGAAGATAGACCGCATACACACGCCCCGTACCAGCAATACACAGGAGGCGGTCCTATGCGACGCTCTGGACCGCTCCTTGACAGGGGTCGTGGGGGACGTGGAAGAGTGCGCCGAGGAGGATACTGAAGTTCTGTGTAAAGCGGTGCATGATGGGGCCTAGTTCTCGGCCGAAGAGTGCCTCAGGAAGAAGGTAGAACAATACGTATGTGATGGGAAGAACAACGAAATGATCAAATCAAGAACGGAGAAGGGGGGAGGGGGGAGAGGGGCGGTGGAATTTTCAAAGTAAAGCAGCTCGTATGAGGGAGGTGCCCGGCAGCATCTTTCCGTTTCCAGTCACAGCATGTAACGACGCATGTCACAGAAGTATCAACTGTATCATTCCTTGTGGGATAAGCGAAGTCCTCACTTGGTAGTTTCTACTTCGGGTCTTCATACGAAAAAGCCGATGGTATAGAGTTGTCACTGGGGGTCTCGCATTGTTTATCGACTTTGTTCTAAGTATGCTCAATTTTGCTCTATGACATTTACAATAAATTGAAACGGAGCCTGCTGTCCCAGTAGGCCTTCCTGTCCTCTTAAGAAGCTTATACAGGCCTCCTGCTTATGAACGTTTGTTATTTTTGAACTGTTTTGCTTAGGTTACTTGCGAACAGTTGTGAACGTTTGAAAGAGTGTTAAGTTGTGCAACAGCAACGGCGCAGAAGCGTTCATGGATCTCTTTGATAGTTCACTCACTCAATTGCTAATATTTTCAAGCTCGCACTCTAAAAACTACAAGCCAACCAACTCCCGGTTACTTTACGTAGAGGCTTGGTAATTAAATCAGAGGGGATGGGGAATGGGAGGAGGAGAAGAGTAACATTCGTCCCTTACACCCTTACACACAATCGCGATATTCAAACTGGATGAAATGAATTCACATGTTTTAGAACGGCGTTTTTAACGTAAATGATATTTCGATGAAAACTTTAGTGTTCAATGTGATGACGCGATTGTTTGTGAGACAGTGGGGACAGAGTGCGAGCTTCCTCCAAAGTAATCTTATTTATGTGCTCGCCTAGTAATGTGTTTTTAATGAACGTGTCTTTATGTAGTTTTCTTTTTTTTGCGCTGAATGTTGGCTTTTTTTTTTCGGATTCTTACTTGAGTACAAGCAACTAACAGCTTCATTTCAGCTCAGTTGCTTTATCTGTTTCGTTGAAATATGTTGTGACGACGATTAAAAACACCATATTTTTTCGAAAGTGACGTCTGCTTTTTCCTCTACGACACCGACTGAATCTCTTAATTTCGGCGCTTATGGGACGTTACAAATACAACATGTCATAAAATGGAAAGATTGCGAAGAACTAATTGCTGACAAGCGGCTGGCGACATATACGCCTTCTTGCAATCTACTTTTTTACGTAAAAACTGGATATGCTAGTGTAAATTATCCACCTACGGATACAGAGGAGTCTACCGATCGACGAGGAAACGCGCCTGCGCCTCCGGTAGGTGTCGTTACGGTTTCTAATATCGCGGTAACGCCAACGATTGAGATCCTAGTTGGGGTCGGTGGATCAGAGCATATTAATTAATATGACCCGTTTCATGAATCTCTAATTGGTAAAACGCTCGCCTGCAAGTTTCAGAACTTAATGAAGTTGGCTTCGAATGTAAATCGGAACACCTAGAGTTGGGCATGTGTTGAAAGGAACGGAAGCTTATGGTAAGATTGCAAAAAACCTTCAAGACATCGTCAAAGAACTTCCGAGAACACGTGATACCGCCTACAAAAACAATGACAATTTCCTGTATGACAGTTGCATTGCATCAGTTCTTTTAAGTACGTGGAAGTTTGATTCAACAGAACGCAATACCTCAAATCCTATTCCAAAATACAATCGAAATCATTCCTCGTCGAACTGAATATCCCCGGCCCCCTTCCACCTTCAAAAACTGCAGCAAGCCTGTCTTCACCCGACGGGACAGGAATAAATCTTACGTTGTACAAATAAAAAGCAATACAAACACATTTCAGCTCTCCCTACAGCCTTACGACAGTTGCAGCCAGCGATGTTTTGGGTAAGTGTGTAAGGTATATTCAGTGTGACCACTATAAGCAAACATTCCTCATGAAGCACCGCAATTCTGAATGGCATTATTCAAGTTTTGCTTTCGAAGGAGAGCGCTTATTGGCAACAGTTTAAAAAATGCAACAAAAACGAAATGTACAATAAGTCAGTCAATATTCGGAGCGTTTCAGCTTCCTCGGCTTAATTTTGTGGTTTTCGGCAGGACCTCGGGGGAATATCCGCGCACGTGGGAAAGGCGTACCAAACAACGAAAACTCAGTCTCGATGTATCTTTGCTCTGGATCCGTTATGACTGCTCTCCCTTCTTCTTGGGCCATCTGTTTGGTTAGCATCACCAGACTCTGAAACTCATTAACGAATCATCACAACCGCAAACCCATTAAACTATGGCGTCACTATATGCGATCATTAAAGACGAATCGGAATATGCGATATGTGCGGGCCGCAGTGCAGATTGTTAGAAATAACCGAAACGCAACATTAACGATCCGAATCAGCAACAACTGAAATGATGGCTCGCAAAACATACAGATTTTGCAGTCGCATGGCCCTCTGTTATGTGAGTGACGTTGGTGCACTGAAATGACGCTGTGAACAGCTTCAAAAAAGGAAACGGATAGCGGCAAAGATAGCGTTCAGTTTTCCGGCCGTGGGTTACCGGAAACCGACCGGAAAATTCAGAGTTCCGGTTTATCCCTGATGCAAACAAGCATCGCCGCGAACCATCTGGTTAAGCTTTCTTAAACTGTCGTCGCTCTCTTTCACAGAATACAGAATCAGAACAACTGGCACGAAGCCCAACAGCTGAAAGCAACTCTCTCACATGGACCCCAGTTTGGCGGCGTATAACTCTAGATATATAGTGTTCAGCGCAAGTTCAGCGTCACAGTTGTATCACAGTCGTATCACAGTTGATGTACTAACGTCACAGTTGTATCAAACAGCTTCCGTTTCCTTCATGACGACAAAGCATGGCTCCGTTGGAGCATTCATCAACGAGATAAAAAATCACAAACATGCGTATATGTGATTTCGTATCTCGTTGACAAATGCCCACTCCTCGCAATCTTCAAAAATCCTTGCGCGTAACCGTTTCGGGACCACAATGTTATGAATCACGATTATCTGGCAAAATGAAACCGCGAAATATGAACATAATCTTAAAAAAAATTCTTGGCCAGCCATACCTCTTATAGGCGCGGAGAGTTAAAGTATTTGTACGTCTTATTTCGGAAATTTTCCAAGACTTGCGGTTCCTTTAGTGCTTCTTGACCAATTTTCAAAAATGTCGAAATTGCGGGTAGACCTCCCCCCTTCTTCTGCACCCCAACTTTAGGCGGAGGAAGATATGTGATTTGAATAATTGTTAGTCTTGGCGGCGTGATAAAACGCTATTTGCTTATCGAAGCTCTTACTATATTTCAGCAATTCTGTTGTTCCACTCAAACACCTCTGTTTCATTACGGCTAGAATATTTGCCTTGCCAGATGTTTTTCTGCAGCCACGCGCCATGCACCATATGATAATCTGCTTGCGCAAAAGACCAACGATGAAGTAATTCGAAACCCAAACATCAAAACAGCAGAGCTTTTGAAACACAGATGGCACTGCCGCCACCTCGTTACTATATGAATGTTCGTCCAGATATCTCAACCCCATAAACCTTTTAGGGGGAGGAGGGGGAGAGGGAAAGGGGAGGGCGGTAAAGGAGAAGAGCCGCAGATAACTCGCACCTCTACCCTTTCACTACCACAGCTTCCTTTTGTCATGATAGGAAAGCTTGCTGCGGGCCGGGCCGGGCCTGTTCCTTATTCTCCAAGGTATTTTCTCTGTTCACAAACTCCTTCTCTTCGTCATTTTTGCTGCAGAGATACACGAAGAGGGGATGGAAAAAAGAAACTAAAATTGTAGTGTTAGAAAAGGATCTCGTATAATGAAAAACAAGATTCCTTAGGCTTTTGTATTGACACCCCAAAAAAGCCCTTAAGATTTTTACGTATCAGAGGAAATTCCCTGCGTGTTCCCCCTCCTCCCCTCCCCTAAAGAATATATCACCTTGCGACCTGTCGTCGTTCCCCGTGACAGCGCAGGTCGACCGAGTTCCATACATCTCTGCTCTGTGCGATCCTTTTCCAGCACTGACCGAACAGTTTCACGAGTGGCTCATCCCATCTTGTTTTTGGCCTAACCAGAGGCCTTTTTGTTTCTCTTGGTATTCACTGTGTGAGCCTATAGGTCCAACGATTATCAGACATTCTTGCAATATGACCCGCCCAGCATCTTTTGCTCCTATACATCTCGGTTACCACGTCTTTTACTCCGATCATGCGACGCAAATCATCGTCCTTTATTCTGTCCTTCCGGGTGACACCGAACATTTGCCTTTTCATTGCCCTTTCCGTGACGCCGAATTTTTCTTCCGCAACTTTTGTTTTCTGAAGATCTCTCCTAAGGTTACTGCGAATAGTTTTGGTGACATTGTTTCACCTTGTCGTACTCCTTTATTGATGTTTATGCGGCAGTTTTCGAAGAGCATCTTGATTTCAGTCCAACAACCAGTATTTACGAGCCCTATCAGTTCGACGTACGTCGGATTGACACCTGCCTCATGTAGAGCGTTAAGTACGGCTGTAGTCTCTACAGAGACAAATGCCTTTCTGTAGTCCACGATAGTCGTTCTCCATCGATGTTGATTCCCCCTTTGAATTCTATCTTTCTGAAGATCTCTCCTAAGGTTACTGCGAATAGTTTTGGTGACATTGTTTCACCTTGTCGTACTCCTTTATTGATGTTTATGCGGCAGTTTTCGAAGAGCATCTTGATTTCAGTCCAACAACCAGTAGTTACGAGCCCTACCAGTTCGACGTACGTCGGATTGACACCTGCCTCATGTAGAGCGTTAAGTACGGCTGTAGTCTCTACAGAGACAAATGCCTTTCTGTAGTCCACGAATGCTAAACACTTGGGGATCTGGTATTCCTTACACTTCTCCAGCAGTTGGCTGAGAACGTGGATGTGGTATTAGTGCAGTAACCGGATCTGAAGCCGGCTTGCTCTCTGTGCATTTCGATTTGCGCAGCAATCCGATCGAGAACTATTCGAGTGAAGAGTTTATACACTTGCGATAGCAGTGTAATGGGACGGTAGTTCGCCAAGTCCTCAGGATCTCCTTTCTTCCTCAGAAGTACAGTTTCAGATGTTAACCAGCTACTTGGGATGGTGCTGGTTTTCAGGCACTTCGCAAATCTTTCGGAGAGTGCTTTATGGAGAGCACTTCCACCTGCCTTCAGATACTCTGTTTTTATTCTGTCATTGCCTGGACTTCTGTCTGGTTTCATCTTATTTAATGCGCTCTTTATTTCGTCCAACATGACGGCCGGTATTTCCTCTTCTTCTGCTCGTAGTTGTATTTCTGGAACGTGCATCTTGGAGGAATATAGGTCGTTGTAGAAATTTTCGCAGATTGCTTGCATTTCTGTCTTTTTCACTGTTCTCCTACCGGAGCAATCTTTCACCGCGGTGGGCAACTTTCGTTTCAACGAGGCTTCCCTTTCTGCTTTCTTTAAACTTTTATGACTTTCCGCTGCTCGTCTTAGTTTCTCCAAGCGATATGCTTCACAGTCAGCTTGCAAGGACCTTCTTCTTATTTCTTTACGTAGCATTTTGTATTCGTTTACTTCTGCTCGTCCTTCCACAGTCAAGTAAGCTCTAACAGCCATCAGATGTTTCGTGTGGCTTTGCAACCTCGTTGATCTTCTTGACGGGGCGTGCTCGAGCACGTCTTTTACTGCTTCGTCGATTTTTTTTGATGAATCCTGCGTAATCCTGGTCTACGTCGTTACTGGTCATGGGCCAGTCCTGAGCTTCTAGTTTCGTGGCTAGCGATGCCATGTTGACGATTCCTCCTTGCTGGGATCTCCTCTTCAACACAGCATTTTCGTGGAAGACGTCTACCTTAACTGTTGTACGTATAAGGCGGTGGTCGGAGCCAATGTGGATGATATTCTCTCCATTGACTGTGACGTCCGAGATGATGCGCTTTGTGCTAGACAGTACGTAATCTACCTGGTTTTTTATAACGTCATCTGGACTCCACGTCCATTGTCTCCGCGTGGGTTTCTGGAACATCGTATTCATTATATGAGGATGGTTTCTGAGCAAATGTTTTCAACCGCCTACCACTGTCATTCCTGGTTCCGATTCCGTACTTGCCGATACACCTTTCGTTCTCACGGACTCTGCATCCAACCTTTGCGTTGAAGTCAACCTGCACAATTGCGTACGTTGATCTCCTATTCACAGCCCTTTCTACTTCTTGGAAAAACTCTTTGAGTTCTTTCTCGGCTTCTTCTGTGGACTGTATGTTATTCGTAGCAGGGCGTATACTTGTACTATTTTCAAGGTTCAAGTCTTATCCAGACGCAAAGCCAGCACTGCAGTTCTAGGTGAAAGAATGCTGCAGCTTTCGATAAGGTGTACCGCTTGCTTTCTCACAATGAACCCAACTCCACCTATCCTCGGTCTGTTACAGAATGCCTTACCAAGGAAGACCTGGTCTCCTGTGTGCCATTCGGCTGTGAGCTCTTCGCTACGCCTTGTTTCGCAGATTCCAATAACGTCGGCCTTTATCTTTGCTGTCGCTTCAACATAAGCCTGGATTTGACAATCGGACGACATCGTTCTGGTGTTGTGAGTAGCCACGTACAGTCACTTAGCTCTTTCGTTTAACTTAAATCGTTGTCCATCTGGTCCGTTGGCCAAGTTCCGTAAATCCTGTCCAGTTCTTTTCTTCCTCGGTTTTTTAGCTAGAGGAGTTTTGCGGCAGTTGCTTTCGGGTTGCTAGCCCTCGTGCCCCTATAGCCGCGATGGTTCACCGTCCCGCTTTAGCCGGGTTGGCCCTTGGGGATCAAATGCATAATCATCACCCTGGTGCCCATGGGAAGCCTGTGCAGCTTGGTTGAACCTGCCCGAGCATGAAGTTCTAAAGAATATATAATAACAGCAAAATACAAAAACTGCAAAGGACGCCCACCTTGAATGTCTTTGGTTCATAAATCGCGAGTTGCGAAAGAACGACATTATCAAGTAGAATGTGCGCCTTATCCAGCATATTTCTGAACGGTGCATATTCGAAGTGGTGTTCTGCCAACGCCGCTTTTACTCGTTCTTCCGCGTACTACAGCAAACAACCAAATCTAGGCCGTTTAAAAACAATTCAAATTTGTCCCCTCTACCTCACTTCAATTCACATGAATGTATGAGCTAATAAGCATGCGTTTTAATTTGGTTGTTCCTTCACGCTATGCATTTTCAGTTTATTATAAAAACGCATAAATATATAGAGCCTTGTAACGCTTGAGTTTAAATAATTGAGCCAGACGGAATCACAGCGCTGTTTCGAAGAGAAGCCCTTTGTCTCTCTCCAGACCCCTTCAAAAACAGAACCCCATTTATCTGTTGTCATTACCCACCAGCTCATATTGCTACTGTCAACTATTATTATGAAATACTGTTGATATTACTAAATATCATCAATTTATATATGACCCGTGACTTGCTTTAAAAAAAAGAGCCGCTCTCTCCACGTAATATGTTATCCAAAAACTTAACGTAAGTCTTCTCAATCGGAGACCATTTCGGAGTAAAAAAAAATTCTCTGATTCCCCTCCCCTCATTAGGATTATTGCATAGAAAGTCGCCTTCACAGGACAGAATTGAGATGCTTCACGAAAAAATAACAATGGCGCATGATTTTAGAAACTAATAAAACAATGACCAAAAATGTGAAATCGACTGAAGTCGTAAATCTGTATTGCTTTTCTACGATAAAAACTTGAACAAGAACAAGACTCACAAATTTCTCGAGTTTCGGAGCATCCTCCCTCTGCATGGTCATATAATGAAAGAGCTTGTTTTGCTTCCTGTAACCTCCTCTTACAGTCGTCCTTTCGGAGCCATACTGCCACTGAAGTTATCATTTAAATAAAGTATTGCTCCTTTGCAATCACCATCAGCTACTTCTCCACTCACTATTTTGTAATTGGTAAGTTTAAAAATTGGATCTGCTTTCGTCAAATGCATTAAGACCAAACTCACAACATTTTCCGTCAGAAGCACCTGTCAGCGACTGTATTTATCCAAAACCACTACGAGTGAGTCACCAAGAGATCAAAAAAAAAAAACCAGATCGTTCAACAATTTTACACGTGCTTTAAAGTCGGTCCTGGTAGATGAAAAGAAACATCCCACGGAATCGTTGGTGCGCGCATACAAGTTCAACTAGCATTGCCGAATGATATTCAGTTACTGAAACAGCATACATCGTGCGCATATATTGAAAAAGTACAAAGGCCTGATTTCAAATTGGTCTAAATCTCTTCGCTATAGCAAAACCAACGGACCCAACACGCAAGAGACGAAAAAAGAACAACCTAACTGTTGAAAGCATGGCAACACCTTCCCTCTATTCCTCGACTCCTCCAAGTTACTCCATATGTATGCAACAGTTGCCCCGACCTTATTTCTTAGCCTGTCGTAACAAATAAAGCCCCGAAGGATTGGCCTTAAGCCATAGAACAGACCTCCTCTGTATGGATTTGACAATCGGACGACATCGTTCTGGTGTTGTGAGTAGCCACGTACAGTCACTTAGCTCTTTCGTTTAACTTAAATCGTTGTCCATCTGGTCCGTTGGCCAAGTTCCGTAAATCCTGTCCAGTTCTTTTCTTCCTCGGTTTTTTAGCTAGAGGAGTTTTGCGGCAGTTGCTTTCGGGTTGCTAGCCCTCGTGCCCCTATAGCCGCGATGGTTCACCGTTCCACTTTAGCCGGGTTGGCCCTTGGGGATCAAATGCATAATCATCACCCTGGTGCCCATGGGAAGCCTGTGCAGCTTGGTTGAACCTGCCCGAGCATGAAGTTCTAAAGAATATATAATAACAGCAAAATACAAAAACTGCAAAGGACGCCCACCTTGAATGTCTTTGGTTCATAAATCGCGAGTTGCGAAAGAACGACATTATCAAGTAGAATGTGCGCCTTATCCAGCATATTTCTGAACGGTGCATATTCGAAGTGGTGTTCTGCCAACGCCGCTTTTACTCGTTCTTCCGCGTACTACAGCAAACAACCAAATCTAGGCCGTTTAAAAACAATTCAAATTTGTCCCCTCTACCTCACTTCAATTCACATGAATGTATGAGCTAATAAGCATGCGTTTTAATTTGGTTGTTCCTTCACGCTATGCATTTTCAGTTTATTATAAAAACGCATAAATATATAGAGCCTTGTAACGCTTGAGTTTAAATAATTGAGCCAGACGGAATCACAGCGCTGTTTCGAAGAGAAGCCCTTTGTCTCTCTCCAGACCCCTTCAAAAACAGAACCCCATTTATCTGTTGTCATTACCCACCAGCTCATATTGCTACTGTCAACTATTATTATGAAATACTGTTGATATTACTAAATATCATCAATTTATATATGACCCGTGACTTGCTTTAAAAAAAAGAGCCGCTCTCTCCACGTAATATGTTATCCAAAAACTTAACGTAAGTCTTCTCAATCGGAGACCATTTCGGAGTAAAAAAAAATTCTCTGATTCCCCTCCCCTCATTAGGATTATTGCATAGAAAGTCGCCTTCACAGGACAGAATTGAGATGCTTCACGAAAAAATAACAATGGCGCATGATTTTAGAAACTAATAAAACAATGACCAAAAATGTGAAATCGACTGAAGTCGTAAATCTGTATTGCTTTTCTACGATAAAAACTTGAACAAGAACAAGACTCACAAATTTCTCGAGTTTCGGAGCATCCTCCCTCTGCATGGTCATATAATGAAAGAGCTTGTTTTGCTTCCTGTAACCTCCTCTTACAGTCGTCCTTTCGGAGCCATACTGCCACTGAAGTTATCATTTAAATAAAGTATTGCTCCTTTGCAATCACCATCAGCTACTTCTCCACTCACTATTTTGTAATTGGTAAGTTTAAAAATTGGATCTGCTTTCGTCAAATGCATTAAGACCAAACTCACAACATTTTCCGTCAGAAGCACCTGTCAGCGACTGTATTTATCCAAAACCACTACGAGTGAGTCACCAAGAGATCAAAAAAAAAAACCAGATCGTTCAACAATTTTACACGTGCTTTAAAGTCGGTCCTGGTAGATGAAAAGAAACATCCCACGGAATCGTTGGTGCGCGCATACAAGTTCAACTAGCATTGCCGAATGATATTCAGTTACTGAAACAGCATACATCGTGCGCATATATTGAAAAAGTACAAAGGCCTGATTTCAAATTGGTCTAAATCTCTTCGCTATAGCAAAACCAACGGACCCAACACGCAAGAGACGAAAAAAGAACAACCTAACTGTTGAAAGCATGGCAACACCTTCCCTCTATTCCTCGACTCCTCCAAGTTACTCCATATGTATGCAACAGTTGCCCCGACCTTATTTCTTAGCCTGTCGTAACAAATAAAGCCCCGAAGGATTGGCCTTAAGCCATAGAACAGACCTCCTCTGTAGAGAATTTTCGCAAATCAACCGCAACTAGCTTCAGAAAGTTTCTCAAGATCTTTACAAGTCCCTTGCTATTCTGCATTATTTCGTCGACCTGTGACTTCATTTGTTGGCCTCTAGCAACAGATGAACGCCCTTTGGGGTCGCCTCGAGTCGAAAAAGTATTATTTGTTGCAAAAAATTGTGGGAACAACCTGAAAGCCTCTGAAGGAGGATTAACCTTGCCCAACTCTTAAAAGGAATATTAGCAAAGCAACTGTGCGATCAGTCAGTCAGTCAGCTCAATACAACAGTTCACTAACAGTTGCTCAGTAGCGTGAGAAATTGTGAGCGTATTATGAGCGATCAAAAACCTTATGTGGTTTGCTACGTCCAACGAACCGACAAACATCACAATGAGCAACTTAAAGATACTGACCGCTATAAACCTTCTGAGACGCTCCCTTGAAGGCCATCTGTCCGGTTTAGGAATAACTTGGAAGGGATGATAAGGGCTGTCGATTATACGCCTTAAACAAACCAACTCGCTTAATCGCATGTCCTGAAATAAAACATCACTTGTGGACCTAATTCATTTCTCACAGAACGTCTCGGGCGAATAATATTTAGACGCTCAACAACGCTGCACAACCGATAGGCGTTACTGAAAACAGAAAGGAACGATGTACGTTATAAGCACAACTGCAGGGACCCAAGTTTCTTGTAGTCGATAGTGATCCAGCAAGTTGTGAAAGTTCTAAAAGAACATCCCATGGGCAACCCAACGCAACGAATTAGCGCTCTTTGCTCTGCGATGCTTCAGTGTGAATTGGCTGACTACGAGAAACCCTCCCGTAGTGAGCCTGGTATGTCTCCAGTGTAGTAATGAAGCATATACTTAGGCTCTCTAAGACGTTCTAAAACGGATATTTTACTCGGTTCCAAATAAAACCAAAAGGGAATGTTCACATTAAAAAGTGAAACGCCAGTAAAGCCAAATAATACTGGAAGCAGTATTGCGCAATCTTCACAATGTTTTATTTGCTTTTTTCGAAGTGTCCAGAATAAAAGCAAATTTTGCGCATGAAAATCGCGACAGCACACACATTCACATCGCACTTATTTATGCACAGAGTTTCACAGCGATCAAAATCGCATCGACTACAGTTACAACAGAGGCAAACTGAAACCAACTTAAACCAACCGACA
>JPKZ01001201.1:312082-350278 GCA_000803305.1 Toxocara canis | reverse complement strand
GTTTATCTCTTTTAATAGTAATTGGCTCCTCACTAGTTTCGCTGTTTCATTTCACAGATCTTCTGTACGTGCAAGCCACAGCATTGAAAAATATTTCGGGTTTCTCAGCGACAACAACAATAATCATCTCGCGAATCGAATCGAAGAGTTAAGATTGTGGAGGAGCGAAAGGAATCGCATCAACCCCTTTTAAAATATTTCGGGTTTCTCAGCGACAACAACAATAATCATCTCGCGAATCGAATCGAAGAGTTAAGATTGTGGAGGAGCGAAAGGAATCGCATCAACCCCTTTTAAAATATTTCGGGTTTCTCAGCGACAACAACAATAATCATCTCGCGAATCGAATCGAAGAGTTAAGATTGTGGAGGAGCGAAAGGAATCGCATCAACCCCTTTTAAAATATTTCGGGTTTCTCAGCGACAACAACAATAATCATCTCGCGAATCGAATCGAAGAGTTAAGATTGTGGAGGAGCGAAAGGAATCGCATCAACCCCTTTTAAAATATTTCGGGTTTCTCAGCGACAACAACAATAATCATCTCGCGAATCGAATCGAAGAGTTAAGATTGTGGAGGAGCGAAAGGAATCGCATCAACCCCTTTTAAAATATTTCGGGTTTCTCAGCGACAACAACAATAATCATCTCGCGAATCGAATCGAAGAGTTAAGATTGTGGAGGAGCGAAAGGAATCGCATCAACCCCTTTTAAAATATTTCGGGTTTCTCAGCGACAACAACAATAATCATCTCGCGAATCGAATCGAAGAGTTAAGATTGTGGAGGAGCGAAAGGAATCGCATCAACCCCTTTTAAAATATTTCGGGTTTCTCAGCGACAACAACAATAATCATCTCGCGAATCGAATCGAAGAGTTAAGATTGTGGAGGAGCGAAAGGAATCGCATCAACCCCTTTTAAAATATTTCGGGTTTCTCAGCGACAACAACAATAATCATCTCGCGAATCGAATCGAAGAGTTAAGATTGTGGAGGAGCGAAAGGAATCGCATCAACCCCTTTTAAAATATTTCGGGTTTCTCAGCGACAACAACAATAATCATCTCGCGAATCGAATCGAAGAGTTAAGATTGTGGAGGAGCGAAAGGAATCGCATCAACCCCTTTTAAAATATTTCGGGTTTCTCAGCGACAACAACAATAATCATCTCGCGAATCGAATCGAAGAGTTAAGATTGTGGAGGAGCGAAAGGAATCGCATCAACCCCTTTTAAAATATTTCGGGTTTCTCAGCGACAACAACAATAATCATCTCGCGAATCGAATCGAAGAGTTAAGATTGTGGAGGAGCGAAAGGAATCGCATCAACCCCTTTTAAAATATTTCGGGTTTCTCAGCGACAACAACAATAATCATCTCGCGAATCGAATCGAAGAGTTAAGATTGTGGAGGAGCGAAAGGAATCGCATCAACCCCTTTTAAAGTATACCAATTTTTCACGAACAGCAGCGGCGCGCAATGACTGTAATTTGCAGATACTGGAAACCTGAACTATATAAATCTTTACAATAAAACAAAATTCAAAGAATATGAAGAGTGAGAGTTGGGACACAATTCATATACAGATCACCGATGAACCTCCCCTCCGTTTTTTCTCAACATATGCGGCCAAACTCCTTGAACACGGCCCATCTAAAGCATACCCCATTTACCTTATTTGTTCAAATTGTTCCATGACTTCGCTGTTTAAAATTTTTCCAATTTAAGTGTAAAATATGGTCAGCGGTGCTGCTGACATGCAGTTACGAATAGGCTATATAGTTATGAGAAGTCGCGCTACTCCTCAACGAATACAAGACAACTCAAAGAGTTGGAAATTCCGACTTCTCAACGAATACAAGACAACTCAAAGAGTTGGAAATTCACTCGGTGAAGCAAGTAATGATTCCATACACTTCCTTATGTTAAAGTTATTACAGTACTTTTTTCGACGAAACGGAATGGAGAGGCGAATTACGAAATATCTCGAATACTAAGCGGGATTGCGATCTCAAACTGAGAAAGCAAAATGGCAAAAATCGGGCGTGAACGGTTACTGAAGGCACAATGTATTGCAACAATGTCCCAAACGTACAGTGTGGAAAAGGACGGCGAAGCGCCCATATGAGGATTCTGTTTTATATGCAGCCTTTACTGTTCGTCAGATTGTTAGCTTCTGATCAGTTAATAGCCTTAATCACATTTACTGTTTGTGAAATAACAGGCTGCAAAAAAGAAAATCCAGCGACCAAGCAACTCAAATAATTGGACGCCCTCGCCAAAACAGATGTTTTCCCCTTCCAGTTTCTGATAAATTTTATGGGAAACGTTTTTGACTAAAAGTTTTTGCTGGCACCTTCATAGCCTAAGAATAAAATCCAAAAATCTCACAAAAATAACAACATATCGTCGGAAAAACCGAATGTTTCGTGTTCCAGATAATTTTCTTTCCCTAAGCCAATCTAGAAATGCTGATTTCATGAAAATCTCTCTTTAATGACCGAAAGAAACTGTCCCATTTACGCACCTGACTAGCCTTTCCAAATCGTTGCGCATTCGAAATCAGTTACTGCAGTTTACCGTTATTAAAATTTTACATCCTCCTTCCGATGAACTCTATTCCAAACATTTTTCATAAAAGCATACAATTTTGAAATTCTGGCTTTTACTAGCGAAAAAGCAATCAAAGATGAAACGATAGTAGAATGTAATAGAGGCAGCAAAAATGAACGAACAGATTCATCGAGAAAAATAACAACGGACAACAACAAATAAAACCAAGAGCAAAATGTAGGACAAAATATGACATTTTCAAAAGAGTATTGCCGCACTGCACTTTTAAAATACACTAAGCTCAGTGGGCTGAAAACACAAGGAAGACAGAATAATTAATGTTAATAAATTACACCCGATCTCTACTCGCTCAAAACTTTGTCGTGAAAGTCTTCGAAAGCGTTGAGACTATCTGAAGTATGAGAGAATTCGTTTGCGACAATACGGCATACGTATCATTTGATACATGCGTTATCGAACTATGCCCGTTTATCACAACACAGTTGGCGGCATGTGACTGCAAAGAATTTAACGCTCGCAAATGCCGCATTGTCGCAACTGAACTCTCCTAAAACAATCGGCAGTCGACAAAGGCAACCAATGAACCGACGTAGCACCAGCTTAAAATCGGCGAGCTATAAGAAAATCAAACAACAATTAAATATTGGATAATTGCTCTACCGAAAAGTCAAATTCAAGTGAATCTATGTGGTTTTGGATGGAGTGCGATTAGTGATATTGATGTGTGAGTTGACAACCAACAGACATCAATCACAACAGTGTTTGACGGAGAATAAGCGCTTGGCTGCGATCGTATCGGCATTAATTCGTACGACTGACTGGGCGTATCCCTTCCTGTCTGTCGGTGACAAATTTCGCCCGTTACTGCTTTCGAAACAAAAATTGCGAGTCATAATTTTTTCAAGCCAAAACATTGTCAGCGTAATGCAAAACTCTCGAACAACACAAGTTAACCGCAAACAATGAAAGTTCAAACATGCAGCCTTCCGAGAAATAGGAATTTCCTTACCTTAGTTCTTCACAAATTCTCAAAACTTTCGATTCCAAGATTGCCAGTTTTCGGGGGTTGGAGGGGGCGAGAGTGGACAAACAGGGACATAGGAAAGCGGGTAAGAAGAAAAAGGGATAGAGAGAGGTACCAAATATGATAAGAATGCCTTAAGGAGAATTCTCCGCCACAAAGATATGCCGCTAAAAAGATAAGCAGACAGTTGATTTGAGAGGAAAGTGACAATGAGAATATGGTTTGGAATTCAACACATAAAAGTGACGGCCGAATATGGCAGTCATGTCGGGCAGCCCTAACGAATACAAATGATAAAATCATGAAAGGAAAATGGACTGCTCTAGCTTGTGTAATACCAACGCAAGTTTTTGCAACACTGAGTTCAAGTTGAATGCGAGAGTAAAATCTTGACCAGCATAACAGTTATGGTTATCGCAACACCGATCGCAACCACCAGATGCACCCAAAAAATGAACAGTCGCGCTGCACCATACTGAAATTTGCGTACGCAAATTAATATTGATGTTTAACAGTGTTCAATCACTACGTAGCAATGAGGGAATTTTGAAGAAATTACAAAAGAAAACAAAGAAAATTTTTCAAAATTCCAAACAAAAGAACAAAAACGATTCTGTTTCCCTTCTCTGATATCATTATTAAATTGTTGTCGTCTAAAAAGGTTGAAAATCAGAAGAACTAAAGTATCTAAACGATTATTGCAATTAGTTAAAGCATCCACTAAGAATTCATCATCGTTTCCTCACGTTGGATTTCGATTGAAAATTTGATGAATGACTATGTTGGAAAATTAATACCCATCCGTATGCTTGTGTCAATTGATAAGTTTTTTGGGTCATTAACGAAGATACCCTCCACACAGGCTGATCGAAACCGATGAAAGGCAACTGCTATCCTTATCATCTCGAATTTGCAGATTAAATTCGCAAAAATTACGTGGTTGCAAAATTGAGTACTTGAAGAAACGAAAGGCAACAGACACGATTTTCGCGAATATGGCTTCTTGCACGTGTTCATCAGTGGAAAAAATTCTGAGGCACTACGAAGGCCTTTCTTGAATATTTCGAAAATATAGCCCCGTCGATCGTCAACAATCTCAATGGCCCATCCCTCTTGTCTTTCAGATCTCATCGATGCTCATGAACACCGCTATCGGCAATGAAGTCAAAATCACATATGTTTAGCTCAAATATTAAGAAGACACCATACCACAGATCTGGCAACTGGACTCTCGGATGTTGGTCCATTTATGACACCCAAGGCCATGCCGCTAGGGCCTGCAACAAAGCGAAAAAATTCTGAGAAATAGGAACAAATCATTCGGTCGATATTTTTCTATAGGAAGGCGAGAGTCAAATGAACAATTCCCAATAAGCTTTTGTATGAGACCAAAAACTTCCACGCAAATAAAAAGGCATTAAATGTTCCATACTTTGCCTTCACTGCATAAATACTAGCGACTAATCTAAGCAAAAGTATCAAGAAAATATTGAAAAATATATAATGAGATGCATTCTGAAAATAAAATGGTACCGATTTTCTCGAGTCTCCTTTCAGAGTTCGAAGAGAGAATTTCAAGGATGATATTGCACAAGAGGAAGGTGATTATGTACGCAGCCATAATCCATGTGGGAGCATGACCGTACACTCGCTGCAAACCCGTCTTTCCCATTGGAACCGCCAACACCATTGTTGTTGCTGGAAAGGCAACTACCAATTTGAAGTCTTTTTGAAAAGCACCATTTTACGGACCGATAAAATATGCCAAACCTGCATACGCAAGCTAGTTCAGCAGCTTTAGACGAAAAACTTGTCACTTCATAATTTGGTAAGCGACCTTCTGGAAATTTCCTTGCTTCCAACATAAAGTTCAAAAAAAGATTTCAATTAAGGAAAGTCTATCCGCCGCCTCTGATGTACTTACTCAGACACAAATGCAACTGTCATTATCAGTCATTCGCTCATTATCAGTCATTCGCTTGAGAAATAGGGCAACTTTGCAAGAATATGGTGGCGCCACTAAATGTGAGCATGCCAATGAAAATTTGTCTTCGCTAAGAAATTTGAATATGCTGATATTGTGGAGTAACAGTGTAAATTTCTGCCTACATGCGAAAGTCCACGCGCTCATGCCGATGAACCAGTGAAGCCAATTAAACGCAGGTCGAGCACTCGAGTTAGGCCCAGGTCGTACGAATGCGATCAAAGGCTGTACGATAGCCAACGCTGTTGCGGCAATACCAGTTATAACGTGCATCTTTTTCGACCAATCCTCAAACATCCGTTCAAGTAAAACACACTAAAATAACGAACAGAAGAGAAATATTTGGCAGTCAGTGACGTCATAACCACTGAACTTATAATTGTGTATTAAGCAATCAAATACTCGACATCTTCTAGCTATTATGTAATGTTTGAAAATCTGATGAATAACTTTCCATCCTAATTACCACATGTTACCACTGAGGTCCATTTGCATCAGTGGCACTGAAACAGTTACCTTTTAAATTCATTTAATGTTAGGTCGTTGATGAGGATCAATCTCTAACACAATAGGTTACAGAAGGAAGCATCATCCATTCTGCCACCTACACCCACGCTTTAAAACAGTCTCGCGAAACTGCAAAACTGCCCTTACATCAGATCCACATTCGTACGAGCACTCATAGAGACGTCCAGCCTGATAAATGATAAGGAAGATGGCGATTATTTGTATAATGACCGATGCCACAGCCAGATCTCGATGTAACTAAAACAAACAACAAGTAACGCCGCGACAAATCCCACAAATGCGATGATCATCTGAGTGGCCCGTGAATTAAATGTAGTACATAAAACAAAAAAAAACGCTAAAAACTTCCAAATTCAAACTCTCTTTCCCAGCAGGAATGCGCCAGTATTGTAAAAACGACTACATCATAAGTACAACATTAAGCTCGAGCAAAAATTATAGTGTTTTTTTGCAAGCATGATTATTTCGACGATACGATTGGAAAAGTTCGCAACGAAACGCAAAAAATGATGCAATTTTTGCACACGCTTACTGTCCTCTTCGATAATGCAACTGTTCTGGTAACATTAACGTTCCGACGCACAACTCTTCACAGAGTCGATCAAATTTGGCAAACAACGTCGGCGTTGTTTCATTTTTTTCGCCAACGGAATAAAATACTATAACAACAAATTGCAAACCTGAAACCATACAGCGGTGCCGAAAAGCTTTTTTCTTGGCCATACCGGTTTAAAGAAACGAGCGAGTAGGATCGCCGAAGAGCCAAGTATCCACCATGCGAGCAAAAGGAACGCACCTTGAACAGAACTTGACGATCAACGCCTACAGAGCATGCGTTGATTCTCTTGACTTGTCCGTTGATGTCAAAACACGAAAATGCTGTCACCATTCGCACAACACGGTTTCACCGCTAACAATAAAACATTTTTTGATGCGATCGATGGTTCAATTTTTTGAAACCGAAGACGTAAGACAGCACCTCCCATCGTCAACATTACAGCATGTGGAACGAGTAACGGGAGTGCTTCTTGTTTATGCATATAGCGCACGCCCTATACGCTATGCTTGCGCGAATGAGTGCTCGTGTAAGATGATCACTGGACGCCTATACATATAGCGTTTGTATCACGTTTATGAGTTGCTATGGCCTCAAACCATTTTTTGAATCGCTCCATTTCCTAGTGACATCACAATAATTATGCTGAAATTTTTCAACAACGCTTATTCAATTTCGATTAAAAGTGAAGCAATCTGAAAAAAAATTAAATTCACATGCTTCCATCAACTGCGCACTTTTCTATTAATCTGTTAGTATGCATCATAGGCGCTACAAAACAACCATAGAACTACAGCAAGGGAGTGTGAAAAACTCATCCGATTTCAATGTAAACGAGACCGGAAGCAGGCGAGGAGAACGCTGATTATATTCTAAACGAGCTAACCGTGCATTACAGCGAATCGGTATCGCCAATAGCGAGTGACATCCGTCTGTTTCATTTCGCTGATGGTGACGTATTGCTCAGCGGTACAGTTCTCCCGGCAGAAGGCAACCGCTTGCTCGGATATCCACGGGAATAGATCGCCATCATTCACAGAGTGTATCTCTTTTTCATGACCTTCAATTATTGAACACGTTCATTGACCAACGATAGATATTCTATAACCATTAGTGTACTACGGGTTCTCCAACAAAGGAATCGAATTATTGTCCCAATATCGGCGGGCAGGTGGACAACATTTCTGCACGACGAAAATTAGGAAACTTCGCAAAAAAAAGGAAAATAACTCTGTATAAAGTAGAGTTCAAAGTAGAGCAATTAGTTTCCTAGGTGAAAAATAACCATTAAGCTTTGATTTGCTAACGGGCGACAAACACAGAATATTCCCTACCCACAAATAGTGGTGCTTCACACGCCGATTTAAAATATGCAGTTAAATTCAGTGATTTATAACAGCATGTAAGCAATTCAGTGATGCACTCTATTTTCAATAGCAAATGCACGATAGCGCAAAGAAATATCGTTTTAAATGGATATTTGCAAGAAAATAAGTAATATACATTTCTTTTATTGCCACATTTCTCCCTCTGTTTCTCAAAGAGACTTTCTCACGTGATCATTTAAACGCTTAGATCTCAAGCGTTCGAAGTTGAGGAGCACTGATTCCGAAGGTAGAATACAGAAACTGTTCAAAGTTGGTGCAGTATGTCATATGGACAGTAAGATTTTGAATACTTACTTCGTTTATCCGCATTTCCTCTTGCAAAGAGGAGATTCCATGCTCGCGATTCCAAATCAAAAACCTGCAAACTTAAATTATGGTTCGCAAACCCGGACCAAATATTAACTTAAAAGTGAATTCGAAAAACTGAAAAAAAAAGTCAAAACCCCATTCCCCCCCCTTTCCCCTCCTTCTTTACTGACAATGAATATCTGTACAGCTACCTTGAAAAGATCAGCTTCGTCGACTTTTGAACGACCGCTGAATGTCCACTTTGTGTTACATATCATGTGGCCATCTTCGAGAAACGACGACGTTTCGCTTAACATCACTTCAGAAGCCTTAAAAGTTTTCTCGTGTTTGTTTTTTTTTTTTGCTATGCACCAAACTTATTCGGCTCAACAAGAAAATAAACATATATGATGTGCTAGTTTTTGATACAACTATGCGCTGCTTATAAAGAAATTATCTGCTGGCGTCGTGAATGCAGCACAATCATAGATATGTGCTGTGCCTCTCCGGTTTGCATTAGCGAGATCACAGTCATAATATAAACTCGTCTACTCTAGAATGTTATTGCTCAAAATGCACGGAAATTTTAAGGGCTTTACTTTCGTATGGACAAATGTCAGTTTTCACAAACATTTATGAGCAAATATTCTCAGCACTAAACGTGGGCTAGAACTAAAAGGCAAAAGCGCTTATGTGCGTGGTGCGCGGAAAGCAACCGTTAAGGGAGTAGTACACTCCATCATTTTATTGCTTTTGGCTAAAATTCCTATAGAATGTGGGGAATTTTTGAAATGAAATAATTCTTTTCATCGAAGGCGTCAAAGCGATCAGCAAGCAAACCTGCAGAAGTTGTTTATTGTTGGTTTCGTCGTTGAACGAAATGTATGCCTTTCCAACTCCATCAGCGCCGATCACGCATTCAATAACTGAATCGTCACCCTGCAGCAAGCCGACTTTAATTCGTTTATTACTTGTCTGTTTCTGTAACCCATCTATTATTTGTGTGTTATGGCGCTACAAAATAAATTTAAAAAAAACTAACTGGGTGATATGGAAGCATCAACTAAAATCAGAAAAAGCTATATGCAATAGAAGAAAAACGATTCAGTTTTCATTTGGTTTTTAGATGAAAACATTAACATACCAATAAGCTCAATAAATTGCTCAGTGTTCGTTCCTAGACAAAGCTAACAAGTTGAGCGGTTCGATTACTGACCCGATTCCGGATACCAGTCCGATGAAACACTTTCGACGTTTGCATGTCAAAAAATATCTTTTTATGAGAGGTGAAACATAAGCCGAATTAGAAAGCCAACCATGCGCATATCCTTGCTGATTCCTAACGCGACATAGTGAGCCATGGTAGGGTCGAGACCTACAAGTGATGCTTCCAGCTGGAAGAGCACGCCATCCTTAAGAACAGTCCATTGGACCGAGCTTAAGCATTTCTGGATGTTATTTGCTGCACAACCAGGCGGATGAAACCAACAGCTCTTCTCCTTACCACATCCTTCCGACGAAAATACGCCATCAGTTGAGACAAGCTGAAAACTTTATTGACTATTTAATTGTTAAAGGTAACGTTGTATACGAGATTTCTTAAGTATGCTTTACCTGTTGTCCGCATGGACTAGAATATTCCGTTGACATATGTTACTCAACTTTTATATATACATGTATATGTGTATATATTTATATATACATGTATATTTATATATACATGTGTGTATATACATGTATATTTATATATATGTATATAAATACATACATGCATATATATTTATATATACGCGTACATATTATATACATATATATATATATATATATATATATGCATTTTACCAATCGAAGTGCACAGCAATATTAGAAAACAACAACCCACAACGGTATCATAAAAAATTCCAACGAATCGAACAATGAACCAAATTTTCACTTATTCACTGTGCACGACAACATCGTGAAAATAGAAATAAGAAAACAAAACTGCTAAATGCACACGCTTTTATTCACTAAACCCTTCAGATTGCTTTAATGACAGTCGTTATCGGTCGTTGGTGCAATAGGAAGAACATTGGCAGATGCAATTTTGCGTTTGCTAATCACGGAACATATTCGGAATTACATTACAAACAACAGTAACGTCGTACGATAGCGATGAGATGTAAAACATAAAGCATAAACATGTTTTACACGTTAATTATTTTCAACTGAGTCGCCAAGTGAGCGAAAAACGCGCGAATGGAGGTTGAACACAGCAAAGAACAAATGGTAAACAAAGCACACTTTGAAATGATTATTTTGAAAGGCTTTTTTTCTTACTCTTTACCTATAAGCGAGTACTGTATAGAGTGCTCTGCACGAGTTGAATTTATACAATTGTTGATAAAAGACTGCGCGGTGCGACAGAAGCTCGACGTCCTTTAGAAAAAAAAAACTAGAATAAAACAAGCACAAGCTAAGCGTAGACTCGAAAAGCAAAAACATGTGTCATAATTGTCTCACAGCATTCCAGTCGACACCACTAGAGTGGAGCGGATATTTAGGTGATGCGTTTTGATCGAATAAACTTTCCACTGCAAGCAACTAACTGCTCTTTCGATCTCCTTTCTAATGAATTTGCTTATGCAAATTGAGTATGCGTAAATGGACTGGTGTGAGCAACTGCTGAATAGTCAAAACTGACATTCATGTGAGCGGTCGGCACGAGAAAAAAAAATTCCATCCCACTCTGAAAAGGAAGAGAATTTTCCTATGAGCATCACGTTCACTGACCGAGGCGTTCTTATCTCTCATATCGTTGTCGCATCAGGTCGACTTCATTCGCCTGGATAGTGAAGCATTATCTATTCGGTTTAGTGGTTAGCAAAATCAAAACGATTTTTGTTGGTTATCGATAGAAAAAACGCCGCACAGAATGCAATTATTCCTCAAAAAACATCATTTATTTCAATTAACTGTTAATGCTTTATCAATGGATACTAAAAATTCTTAAGTTTTTTAAGCCAGTTTGCTTTTCAAAAACCAGCAACACTTCACCTGCGGCGATATTTCTCACATCTTCGCTGACTACACAACTGAAAATGTTGCTTTCATAGGCCATAAATTATGCAAAAATATTGGCGAAAACATTGTATTGTTAATTTTGAGAAATGTTCTTAAACAATTTTTCATTCGCCTTAGCAGACTTGTTGGGCTCAACAAGATCGCTGCATTCAGAGGCAACGAAAAGACATCAGCACATTGCACAAGGTATCAGCGACGAACATGGGCCAACAATTAGTTTCACATTTCGAGCCAAATTCGATTTGTTTCCAAAGATCTAACAGAGATAACGAGAGAGAGAGAGAGAGAGAGAGAGAGAGAGAGAGGAAGAGATAGAGAAAGGCGGATAACGAACAAGTTCAAGGACAATTTTGAGTATTAAGTTTAGCGGAAGCACCAATTAACATGGTTTTCCATGCACTGGAGACGGTTTTTTTTAAAATCCCGATTCCTTGAAATGCCCTCAAACGGTGGCGTTTTACTGATGAAATTGAGGGGTGAAAAACTTTTCGTCGTTTGTCTCCAAAGTGAAGCATCACTTTTAGAATCTTCTTGACGCGCTTATCTGATGTTGCAGTTTGCACAACACATGTTCCACAACAAGACCTCAAGTATAAAGCATACGATGGTGCAATTCTTATAAGCTTCTGATCAAATAATTTTTCTGTTCAAAATATGTTGACGGTATCCAGCTTCCACAGCTCTTTTTCTTCTTTTTTTTTTTTTGTTTTCCAAAACTGAATAATACCCCAACCATGCACTTTCACTCTGCCCTCCAAACTATAAAAGAAAGGAATAGGTGCAAATGTTCGAGAGTGACGGTAACCAGTTTGAGGAAACGACTGACGTAAGAAAGAATATATCAAAGTTTGTGGAAAATATTCGAAAAGGTCGTTGACGAGAACAAACATAGTAAACATAATCATTGTCAGAAAAAGTTGATGGAACAGATATAAGAAATAAGATGCAAACAATGATCAGCTATTAACTTATTGACCAACCAAAAACGAAAAAAAAAAACGAGCAAAAACGACCGAATAAATATCCGAAGAAATGGAGCAAAGAAGGAAGAACAATACGACTGCCTTAATGTCGACCACTTTAAGAAGCCATATATTTCAACTTTCAACTGACATTATTTGTAATAAAATGAAGGCTTATAAAAACGAAAAGGTAACTACCTATTTACTAAGTGAATAAATGGAGTACAAAAATCAACGATTGCGGAAAAAAAAAAAGACATGAATTTCCCTTATTGCCTCTAAATCAACGTGGTGCGTTCAGTATCATCAAACAATAAAATGCGTCACGATTTAAACAACAACAAAGAAAAAATCGGAAGAATGCAATGCAAAAAAAAGAGTTGTTTGTTTTTCGTTGAGTGTGGGCATAGAAATGTTGGCATATTAGTGTACATTTACAGCTAACTAATAAAAAGAGAGAACAAAAAAGAATTTAGATTTTTTAAAATAGTCAACAGTCGTTTGTCAAATGAAAACGCTAAAAATATCGCTGAAATAAATTGTCACACAAATCACTACTGCTACATAAACCAGCAATGTATTGTGAGAAGGTTTGTGTGGAGATTACAGCGAGCGAACATTGTACAACGATGACAACAATAATCGATTAATGCGATTGAACATCAACGGCTCAAAACTCTTATACAACGAAATTTCACTTGTAAATAGCGAGTTCTTGGTCATTTCAGCAACATTATTAATTTGGTTCATTGCCAGCATATTAAATATTATGAACTCCCCGAATAGAAATGTAAGGCATTCGAATCGCTGATTGCGAGCAACATTTTAAGAGGGTGGACGATCTATTGTAGGTGAGTTGACTAACGGCATTTCAATTGTGACCTATAAAATAGAGTCGGTTGACCATCCCATTAAAATAGTGTCATTAGTTGTAGCTGGTTTGCAGCAATGAAATCTTCTAACTGGCATACGAAAAACGATGAGGGCTTTTTTTTTTGTTCCGAAAAAGCTCATTTGCTTAAAAAAATTCATTGTTGTTAATCTTTGTTGTCGAATTTCTTACAGATTCGTTATTTACCGATGGATTTTATATTTCGTTACACTATTGCGAACAAAATTCGCTGTTTACGAGATTTGAAAATTTTAGTAAATTAGCGGCAATCAAATTGGTGCATTTAGATTTAACATGTACCGAATATTGTCTGCATGCATCGATGCTCCACTCTAAAACTGAATTCTGCTGGTGCGCGCACAAACACCGAAGTTTTCTCGCTTTTCTGGCTCACAGCTATTGACCAACTGATACTTTACATACCTTGAATACATTATCTTGGTACTTTACATGCTTCACATAAATAGCTTTGTTCGCGAAATTGGAAATAATAATAAACAGATATAAATTTGAAAAGAAAAACGCGGGTTGATGAACGTCAAGTTATGATTATTTGTTGCAAACTGAACCCCTCACGCAAATTAACAGTCGGGAACCCTCTCAGTTAGTTATGATAACGATGATTAGAGAAGGCGACTCTATAGAAGGAAATATTTTTGGAAGAGAGTCAAAAAGGCGACCAGCCAGGAATTACAAATACTGAACATCCGTGGATCAGAATTCGGGTTAAGGCGCAGACTTAAAATAATAGGCATTTGACAATTATGTTCACATTCTGGTGGTTTAATAAACCATTTTTTTGAAATTTTGCCTTGTGCGGTTCGTACATGCAGTTCGGAGATATTTATGGGGAATTTCCGGGTCAACATTGTATCGAATGAAACCGAAAACATACCAGCAAAACCAGTTCAGTGCGAAATTCCGTTTCTGTTTTATGTTTCAGATTTTCGAGTTTGTTGAAAAATTCGACGTTTTCAAGAAAATTTTTTTGAATTGTTTTGACGTTTAAAAAGTGCGCAAACACATATACAAATACCAATAATTTTATTAGCACAATGATTTGTCACTAGCCACAACGCACACGTAAGAAGTTTTTGAATTGAACATACCCCAAATATATTAGAAGGTAAGACGACAATTTCATGTGGATACCTTCAAGGATTAAAGATGCGTAAATAGATATCGAGAAATATGCAAAAAAAAGAAAAAAGCTCTCCAAAGAGGCGGTAATCTCTGCAAGTTTTTGTTATATCTTGTCTCTGTTGCAGTTCTCATGAACGCGCACAAGTCGAACATGCGGTGAACGCTGAAGATTACAAATGTCAAAAAATGGGCGTTTTGATAAAATGATTTAAGAGTATTAATGGGATACAGTGAGGACAACTCGCATTGTCACGGTTCCACCTGAACAGTGACGGAATGGGGCACGATTAAAGTTGGGAACAGAGAAATATGCATGTGCGCTTGAAATTGATAAATTTAGAAGCCTCTAGAAATAAAGGAGCGCCATAACTGCAGGCTTGGGAATGAGGCCAGCGCAACGAAGATCTGTTAAAATTGGTCTGCTCATAAAAGCAAGATATGCACTGGAGCGGTGTGATCAAAGGGTGAAAACACAAAACTTTTCAGGTTCACGTGCCAGTATGAATGAGCAAATTGTCTTTCCTTTTCTTCTCATTTGTAAGCATAATTAGCTTTACGACTTGCTAACGCGTAATTAGACCAATTGAAATGAAGCGCGCTAAGTCATGTAGCGCTATAGCGTACGCAAATCGATTAATGCACAGATAGCAGAGATGGATAGGCAGTCTGCTGGAGTGGAAACGGCCATATTTGGTGTTGATTACTGATGGGAAGCGCTCGAGAACGAATGGATGAGAGTGGAACGAGAGGTTGATCTACCTGTGCGAGAAGAAGCACCGCTGTGGCCGGGAAACGCATCGCCGTGTGGAGAGAAGAACGTCACACTGAGCACCGTGCTGCGAGCGACGTGCTGCTGCTCTGCTGTGTGCACCGAATGCTCGACTTGAATCGAACTGAATCGAATCCAGTTTTAGGTGCCCATCGGCGCGGCGACGTCAACTTTTCATCCGCTTAGCAAATTTCCACCCTATTACATGATACTGTGATTCACTGCAAAATTTGCATAAATTTGCATGCTCTTTTACGGGGAAATGATGTTTTACGCGACACGCACATCATCATTCCATCGATTTGTTTGCGTAATCACCATTTCAACTAGAAATATTGCCTCTGCAGTGGAACGTTGTCCTAACACAAGCGAAGGCGAGAAATTCATAAAAATCCCCTTGAAAAAAATGGAACATTTCGATGAACGTCATCTCCTTTTCGGCAGGAACTTTTGATGTTCAATATTTTATTTCGCATGCAGTAAAAAGCGGTCTATGAAGTTTTAAAAGCATGGAATCGACGGTCGCAAGAGTAATCTCTAGAATTTTTTTCTTCGTAATTAACACCTGTAATACCTTCCATCTTTCATTGTCTGATAACATATTTCGTCACAAAAAAGGTGCTTTAACAGGGCGACACGATAATGCCGAGTTCACGTTGTAATTTATAATGTGATATGCACAAGGGTGTCTCACCCATATTTACTATCCTTCCCCCTTCCTTCCCCAAGCCATCTAAACTCACCCAAATTCTCTCGAAACCTTTCAAAACTTTTTCGACACTGTTCTGTCATCATTATCATCTCGACTGCTCACCCGGCGATTTAGTGATCAAGCAACACCTTTCCACAATCAAAATGCTCTTATGCCTGACATTCATTCTCTCAAGAATTTCCTGCTTCTCATCCAGAAAACGTGCAGCAGTGGTGTTAACGCAAATATTTTTTCGTCTCTGAAGCATTTTCTTAAGGGCACCAGTTGTCCCCATCTATTCGAAACAGCAGTTTTTCTTCTTCAGCCAGTATTTGCGCAAAAATTGTTAGGGGTATTCGGTTAAGGCCCTCATAAGCGCCGTACATTATACTCGTCAAAGTTCGTCAGCTAACCGTTTGAACCGTGAGTAGAACGCACTGAAAAGGACCTCCAAACACGAACATAGGCAAAGGGCATGGTGATCATCTTCGTAAAATCAAAAATTGCTAAACAAGAAAATGATTTATTGGGTCATATCTGTAACAACAACGAATTTATCAGGGCAGTCTTCGCAGAGACGGTATTTTCTGGTCGTAGTCCAAGGGTAAAGCTCTCCTTCCTCAACCGCATGAATCTCCTTTTCTCCAGCTGCAAAATTCACAAACAATTAAAGCTATTCACAGACATAAGCGATAAAACAGAGTTCAATTTTACACTTATTTGAAATTGTTTATGAAGGAATCCTGTATGACCGGTCATTATTCGTTGCAAATAAACGAACAGTTTTGCAAGTAAACGAATACTTCTCAAAAGTCGTCATCGGTTGGGATTGAATATGTGCTTTTTTGACAATCGATGGCTCATAGAAGATTTTTTTCGACGCCTTCTTTTGTTCGAATCAGACTGATTGTTCTGCTGAATGAAGCGCTGACACTGCCTCAGCAACAGATAATCTCAAGCGCTTGAATAACTTGGGCAGTTATCACAGAATCTGGCTTCATTACTTAGTGCTTTGGTACACAACTTTACTCTTGATCTGGTGCATGGACTAGTACTTAGCTGTCTATTGGTGCTCCAAATTCGAAGCCGTGCAGTCCAAATGGCTCAATTGCCGAACAGTCGGCACAAAGAAAAACAAATTTCATTAAATTGTGAATTGAAAAATTGAATCACTTGAGCGAAATAAATGAGAAAATCCTCAGAACAATGTACACAATGTTGCACTTATCAAGGTGAATATATGATCGAATCTTTTGATGAAATAGGAGCTTAATGTTCTTAAGCTAGCGCAAAAAATCGCGTTTACTCATTTCAAGAAGCGCTTGAAGCTCTTGAAAGTTTTAGCGCAAGAAGCGCAAACAATACGACTATGGTAAATTGTTCGCAACTAATAGCAACTAGAAGAATAGCATACTTGTGCCATCAGCCAACCCTTTCGCGTACTGCAGAACGAACGCTTTCGAATTGAGATCATACACCTTAAAAAACTATTAACTTGAACGATTCAATCCGGATGAAATCACACTGCATTCTTGTTGTAATTTTTTTCTTTTAAAGTTATAGGATGCTCGGAACGGAAGTGCCATAGGCAAGGAATAGATTTTCAAAGGAATTTTTTCATCATTTTTACTGCAAACACATCAAAGATCGACGAAACTTGTAATCACGTCAGTAAGAATGCTGTGTTGACCCGTTAAGCATCACTTACCTTTCTCTTTTCATGATTTTCCAGGTTTTTTCTAGCTTCAAGCTGGATTTCCGTGCTACAAATCATTCGACGTTCCTTGAGAATCGCTTCACTCTTTTTCAGAAGTTTGGCAGTAGCATGGGGCAGTTGATTATTGTAAGAACCACCATTAAACGAAACGTGCACCGAACCTCTACCGTCCGCCGTGAAAACGCATTCCAGTACAGTGTCATCGCCCTAAAGATGAGATTGAACCAAGGCCACCTTCTGTGTAATTAAAATTTCAGTCGATAGTCGAACTCAATGAAGCTGATGAAACCAGACATATAGGTTTCTCATATACTACAGAAAAACAGACAGAACAAGACGGTAACGATAACTCTTTCCTTGCCTTAATGACGAAGTCTCAACGAGCCTTCGAAACTTTTAACTTAACGCCGATCTACCGTTTCTCAGTTTTATATTTTATTTCATAGTTTGTGCAGAATGCTGTAAAATTAAAGCCGAAAAATACAGCAAAAGTTCAAAGGAGGTTGTATTTTACTGCAACGATTGAATAATTTTAGATTGATTTGCTCACTGTTATATGGAGAAGTGTTTCAATATTTTTTTACCAAACGTCTAAAGTATTGAGAAGGTATTAAGAGGCAAGTGAGGACCGATTTTGATGCTTTGCTGATTTCAGTTGAACCGACCGTTGCCTTAATCATTGCAGTAGAGGCTGATATGCCAAGCAAATCACCAACAAAAAAAATGCTCAAAGAATACAACATACTTTCACAAAGTTGGTGAACTGCGTTTATTACTTGCGGCAAATAAGCATATATGTGTATATCAATGAAACAACGAACCATGAATCGATCTTCAGAGAAACCCACTGAAGAATAGCGCCCATTTTCAAATCCACCGATATCTTTCGCCTGAAACGATATTTTCTAATTTCTGGCCTCGCTCTCGACAACCCTGAACATAGCCAGCAGGATATGAAACAAGCAAAAGAGCAACAGCTTTATGGTTTGTCAATGAACTCCCATATTATTAATTCCCAATAAAATTTTTATCATTTATTAGGTGCAAAAAGCTTTAATGTGAGCTTTAATGTTTTAACCAGAATTTCATCTCAACGCGCAGCGAAAAACAGATTTCATTTCGTCTGCCTAAATCTCCGCTTTAGTTAAAGCACTTCCCACGTATAGTACAATCCATTAGCTAATAAATATTTTTGTTGCAGTATGCAAGATATATCTGGAAGCAGTCAGTGAGGAGAGCATCAAGTCAACCACAGAATACTAGATTTCGTTCACTAACTACTTGCGTCTCACCCATTTAAAAAGTCTATTTTTCTTTATCAGATATTTATCGCCAACGGCATGCAGAAAGTAGACCCTCACGATGTGGCCAATGGAAGTGCTACATTCTTTCATTCGTTCTCGTTTTTTGATTTTAGAAAGATCATAAAAAACAACAATCGATATTCCTTTTTCTAAGCTTGGCAACAAATAAAGAAATCATTTTTTGCTATCGTCAAAATAACGATTGTGGTTCTCGCAACGATGCCATTTTAAACTATACCCACTGTTTCGCCTATTTTCGACAAACGTGAACCAACAACAAGTGCTTAGGTACATAAAATCAGGCTTTTGGGACTCAAACGCTGAAAGCGAAATGTAAGGGAGGATGGATGGGTGTTTAATCGAGTGCTTAAAACGGACGATCAATAAACGAACAGTATACGGTTGCTTTTTATGTTTAGAAAAAAATCGTCAAGAGATGAAAAAACGAGCGAAATATGTAGGAGTAATGGGCATAAAAGAGGATAATGAAAAATCATTTACTAATTTTTCAACGTAATACATTAAACAGGGCGATAACAAAACTTTTAAAACAGTCGCGTCTATAAAAAAAAGGGATCTATTTGACGTCACTGCAATAATGAAAAATCATTTACTAATTTTTCAACGTAATACATTAAACAGGGCGATAACAAAACTTTTAAAACAGTCGCGTCTATAAAAAAAAAAAGGGATCTATTTGACGTCACTGCAGCGCTAATCATTTTGATTACTGCTTGCAGTAATTGCACTAAACTGTCGTATACTTCAATTTCTCAGTCCAGCAACATAATTACGCTTTTTCAGCAAAAAATTCGATCACATTTGTTTGCGTTTGGCTTGTTAACTTTACGAAGTAAAATCGTGCAGCATCAAAGATATAAAGGAATTGGTGAAACATATGCCGTCCCGAATAGGGATCTGTTTACCTGCCATTCCAATCGAATGATTTTGCCCTTTTGTCGCCACCTTATAATTCCATCACATGTTCTTTCGGTGCAGTTAAGTGGGAAAGACCAACAAGCCATCGATTTGCCGCATTCTGTTAATGTGAGTAACGAAATTGCCGAACATGCCTGTAGCGCTAATTATTGTAAAAAAGCTGGTTTTGATGCTATTATACACTCGAAAGGCTCTTCAGTGCTCTTTTTTTTTTTCTGGGTCGAGCATTTCAGAATGAGAGGCACTCACTCTAATAGCCGATATTTTAGGGAAGGAATTGTTTTAAAAACAATATTTGCGGCTTGCTCGAAGATTAGAAACGAGAAAGGGCGAAGATCAGAAGTAGTACAATGTTGTTTCTCGATCATGTACATGCGATATAATTAGTGTGGTTGCAGAGGTAGAGTGATTCATCCTCTATCGATCGCCTATTCGATTCAAGCTGTCTTATTAGTCGTCGCTAGTTCAGTCATCGAATCAAGGATAAGATAAAAATCCCTACATCATCCAATAAATGAAGCTATTTTTTTTCTTCGAAAAAAGTTGATGAACTTAATTGTTAGCTGCTTTGTTTGTTAAAGTCGAAATACACTCGAGAAGGCTATTCTTAAACGTTATGCTCTGAACGATATCGCTTTTGATATTTAAAAAAAAACGGAAAAAATGGCATGAAAATTTAAAAAGCCAATCAGTGTGGTGCTCGACGTCGGCCTTAAACAAATACTCACATGAACTGAGATGATGAGAAGCACGAAGAGAAGACTGTTTAAAAACATAATTGAATGGATTATGCCAGCTAGTGTGCTGATTGATGCTTATATACGTGCGTTCGGGACGAAGCGCTGTAATGTTGTTCTATAGGCATGCAGTGAGCCCGGTAAGACAACAATTATCACCTTCGAAGCTGTATTAATGATGCACGACCGTTCTTCGAACTCTTAGTTTCTCAATCATGTTCCGCGCTGCTGAAGATGATAGCTTGCAGCAACGTTGAAATGGCATTTTCAGTGGCTCGGACACTCACAACAGATACGGTTACTTTTGAATGAGCGAGCAGTCGCACAAAGAGAGAGAGAGAAAAAAAAGAGGGAGAGAAATATGAAGAAGAAGATGATGATGATGATCATTATCATGATGGTGAGGATGAGTGTAATTTTTAGAAATGGAAGTGTCCCATCAACATGAAACTGATGCTATGGCTTGACATCATCAACAGATTTTAAGCTTTCAAATGGCAAGAGGAAGCTGTTTCTTAGACTGCGACTGTAAAATATGGGATGAAACGAGGAAGTATTATGAGATTTGCATGAACTATTTTGCTTGTAGTTCTCGCTCAACAAATTTGGGCACGTGGCGTAGTGAAAAGTAAGAAACGCTCTATGTGTTTAAGGATGCGATACATGGCTGACGCGAATCCTCATTTGCGTACACGTAACGCGCACGACATGCACAATATGAATCAACATGCAATGCTCATTATATATTTTTGATCTGCTGTAACAATTAGTTTTTCTAAGATTTAGCCATGTTTATTCAGTTCTGATCCGAATCCAATTTAAAGACGATACTGACAATATGACTGCAGCAATTTCGATGCTCTTCCCTCTACGCTGATCGTTGCTTCTAAACGGAAAAAGCGCAAGAATGAATGCCGTCCATCACGAAGTCACTCTGCGGCTTTGCAAAATTTCAACATTAATAAGACCGCAGCATTATTTAATCGCAACAGTTGTCTAAATGAACGCAGATATCAATTAGTCGAAATTGGCATCTTGTGACTTATCGTGTCACAACCATCGGCATAATGATTGCAAATGTCAGTGTAGGATTTAGAAAAAATTAGATGTGTATGCTCAATGTGAGAGGCCTTAGCTGCAAAAAGTGCCGAATTCGCATGATCTTACATATGTAGCTCATGGCACATTGCTCTGCGATTATCTTAGGCCTTCACGTTGGCAGCGATAATTCAGAGCGTGATGATCAATTGCCTTCGTCGTTGCAAAGTGTTCTTAAACTTTTTTTTTTTGAATTTGGTGCAGTCTTGACGCAAAAATTCAAATTTTTCTTACATGAATCCTAATTGATGCTCTGTAAACGGTTCTTCATTACACGTCACAGTTCAAATTCTCTTGTTCTTTCTTTGGCGAGGCTGGAATGTTGAGACAGCAATATGGACTGAAATCAAATTACTGCACGGAATTTCCCTGAAAAAATAAAAAACAGAGAAGCTCGAAATGACTGCAAATTTAATATTTTCAAATGATCGTATTAAAAGCATCCGAGTGAAAAATATCTGCAGCCATTACTGAATATGCGTATTCTTTAAGCGTAGCTAAAAATATCAAGTAAATCATTTTTCGTAAAAGTAAGTCACGGTCGATTTAATACACTAGTCACAGCATCCAATTTCTTAGACCGATGATCTCACTTAAACGTACGATGCCAGGTCAATTTAGCTTACCCATTTTAAAACAACACTTTATCTGATAAATGTGTCGACTAAGGCACTTTAGCGTATGTCAATAAGATGTTCTGTTAAAGGAGTGCTATGCGCTCGAAATTAATGTTGAGTTCGTATATGAAACCCTCAATTGATGTGATAAGGCGTCAGTACCGATTGCAGCTGACGGCTATCCTCAACATGACGCCTTCCATTCATGTATTTTTACTCAAAATATCGCGTCGTGAATAACATGTCGGAAGTGTTTATCAAAAACATTGCTTCTTCGCATGTGCAATCACACTAGTTCTCACATTCAATGATTTTTTAAAAGTCGATCAAAAACTTGTCACTGGTGAATAACATAATTTTTTATAAGGGCAGAGTTCATATAGTGATGAAACTTAATAAGTTAAGCTACGTTATTCGATATGATCATCGGGGTTATATGACCACTCTGGTCATAACAACTAACGTTTACTCATTTCTGAAGGTGGTATTTGTTGCCGACCTTCCTTTGTCTCAACACATAGGTTTAAGAATTATCGGACAGATGCAGCTTAATATTATTCAATTAGACGAGCTCGTTTCGCCGCTTCTTGGAAACACCGACTGAGTTTGTTCTATTTAAAAAATCCTTCATGATTACTGGCTGTAATCAATTGCCAAGTGATTTTAAGATTTTTTAAACGGTCATCATCTTCGAAAGAATGTTTAGAACGTAAATCAAAAGTACTTGTTGCGTAAATGATGCAGCTTTTCATCGATATTTGCAAAAATTTATCCGCTACAATTCTACTGATTTCCGTAGCAGTTCGAAGAAAAAACTGCATCTCTGTCATATTTTGCAAGAGAAACTTCACTCGCCTCAGTATTGCTGAGAACGAACTTGGAAAGAGGAGAAAAGAAAGCGGAACGAGAATGAGAAGTTTGCCGGTATCGTTTTCTCCTGCAAACTTTCGATTCTTGTTTGGAAAATATCGATGAAAGATTTCTTTTGGCTAAGGTTCACCCATTCTAACAAGTGGTTTCGATAAGAAGAGATTTTATTCACATTCAATAGATACATAAAACGCCAATATTGGATTAAGGTTTCAAAAATTGCAAATTTCAGCAATTGCATCAAAGCACATGTACGGTTTTATTGAATAACGATTCACGTTTTAGGAAGAGAACAGAAGAGAATAAAAATCAGTGTAACATAGTGACAAACGCAAAAACAATAAAACTGCTGTCTTTGGATTTATTTATTTTTTATTTTTTGAAAGAAATCGAATGGAAGTGCGTAATATCATAATGTTTTTTTGAAAGCTTCTATTTAAAAAAAAGTGTTTTCAGCGTTACTTATTTATCTGAATGGTCGACAATCTTCGTTTTGAGTTAACCAACAAATGGTAGCATTTTAAATTAAGGATTTGTGTTATTGTTTTTTGACTTTACTATCTTTGATAGTTTCAAAGAATAGATGTGGTTGCAAAACACTTGCATACAGTGGTAATGTATCACACTCTTCACATTAACGACGACAACTCATACATTTAGTGATTTGTGATGTTTTATCGAAGATATGCAAGGGTCAAAAAAAGCTGCCGATTTGACAGCATATGAAATTAAAATGTGCCAACAATCGCTGTTTCAAGAGACGTTTGCATGTTGAAATTACCGTTGCTCGTTACGCGAACACTTTTTCATCAAATTGTGGCACTGATTATAAGAGATACCCTAACTTCATAAAGGTGGCACGTATAACCAACAGGCATGAATCACTTTTATGAAATAGTTAACGGTTAAAACAATGCGAGGATTCAAAGAAAGTTAACTTGCCAATGAAACAACTGAGTTGCCTATAGAATTTTGCTTATTTAAGATTGTGCAGACCAAAAAGCGTCGGGTTATGGCATCGTTTCGTTCTCCTCAGTCTCCCCTACAGTTTTTCTTCCCCAATTTGTTTGGTAGTCTATCGAAGGGTGATATCATTGCAAAGGCCCTAATGACATGATGTACTGGGAACAAAATTGTCTTCTTTTGTTTTCAGCAGGAAGATAACGAGATTGGTTCAAGAGGCAATGAATGAAACGACTATTTTTTAAGGGAAGGGGAGGGTGAAGGTGACATGAACATTACAGTAATGCCTAACGTTGGTAAGAACGGACACATGTCAGTACAGGAAAGTTATAAGGCAAGAATGTCTTTGCAAGTGGCGATTTTATCACTGATAGCATTAACGAATGAAACAACGTAAGGATTCGTTAGGATTCACTGACAGAAACGTCGACTTTCGAGGGTTTTCGGCACGAAAAGTCCCGCTATCGAATGCCAGTTAGGCTCAGTCAAAAATAGTTTAACAGTCTCAGATGCCAGCTGACTTCACCTTCAAACTTTTTACTTAATCAGTTATCTCAAATAATGTGTTTATGTGAGAAGTGAGAGAAGTATGGATCTATATGGGTTGTGGGCAGTAACTTCTTTAGAAATTGAAATGTGGAGAAGGATTGAATCGAAAACTGTGCTTGCAGCATTTCGGCGCTTTGCCATCCACTTTCGTTTGTGGCACAGAAACATTTGACTGAATTTGCGCGTTACTTGAGAGGTAAACATAGGAAAGTATAAGGAACTGTGGGTGCCTCAAAAGGCAACAGCAGTCGCCATAGTTCAACGAATCCTTCATGAACATTTGTCAACAAAACAGCGGTCGCTGTTACTCCTCCTGTTGCTCAGGTTCAGGGCACTGTGTCTGCAGATAAGCTTTAACTCCTGGCGAAACAGCACTTCCGGCATTGGGATCCTTGGCAAAGATCTCTAAATGGTTTTTCCCTTTCCAAACGAGCGCACACTTGAAGTCGGCGTCGTTTTTGATCATGAATTTAGCGATCTTCGCCAAACAGTCATGAACTTTAGACAGTACCGCATAGGGGAGTGGCTTCATCAGCTTTGATATATCGGATAGTGAGTTCATCGCCGGCTTTGTGAAATCACCGTTTCCTTTGAACCAACCAACTATTTCCTGCAAGAAACACCCACCGAGCAGTGGTGTGCCTTGATGTGTGCAATGAATTTTGGAAATAAAATATTTAGCAATGAGCCTTTCGGAGATTTAGGTGAATTTTGTCACTAAGGGAGAATCGTCCTTTCAAAGCAGGAGCAACTTATCCCATAGTCGCATTGCAAAACCTGTGGTTACTGCAGGCACATTTACCTCAACAAGAATAGCAGTACCTTGGTGATCCATTTAGAGCCTTCATGAAGAAGGGCAAAGATTTCAGTGAATGAACTCATGCAGTTTTTCTTAAATGTATTTTTTTAAAATGTGTTCATTTTGAAAGCAATCTAGCTTTCTCTACAGGGAATTCAGAGAGGAGATTAGCAATTATATAAACTAGTACCTGATCGCCGGTGGTGAAGAACAGCTGAGCCCAAGTGAAGAAAGGGAAACCGGCTCCTTGTGGGTATGTGGTCAACAGCTGCAGAGGAACATCACGTGGGACCTGGCCGTGCTCCATATATTCTATGGAGGTGTTCTCATCAAAGCGTTTCTTTTCTGGTTGCGGTTCATTCTCCATTTCTGGATTGTTCTGGCTAAAGTGGACGAAGTATGTAATACATGATCCATTAATGAACTGCTAGAAAAGAAAAACGCAGATGAGCAACAAAAATTGGTTCTATTATAACGCAGCAGTACAAATAAAATATCGCTGCATTTTTATTCAGTGAGGACCACTTATATTTCAAAAATATATTGTTTTATACCATTCTTAAGAAATATGGCAATTTAGTTCCACTAAAATTTTTATAGAAAAGCCTCTGAAAACTTTAGAAAAACAACGTCTAGAAACGCAGAATTCTTGGTCTTATCGCATACTTCATGTTTCCTTTGTAAAAATGTTGACTGTTATAGTCAGGATGTAAGAATTTTATGATAGTGCTTGATTTCAACAAATTATGAATGGAAAGGAGTTTGATTTGTTCGAATTTAATCAAAAACAACATCTCGCAAAGTTCCTCTAAAATTAGAAGATGAAGGTTCATGTGTGATCTAATTTGATCAACCGGCCTGATACTGCATTGCTAGTTAGAACAGCTTTCTGGCGGAATATGACTGACAGTTGTGGTTATGTCGATATGTGATCGCGTAACACGCCAACCATTCAAATAAGCTAAACGAGAGACCTGGCTGCTTTAACCGCCGCGTAATCAGCACAGTCGACTTCAAAGCGAACCAGAAGTTTGAAGTTGCCGAACTGGTATTGAACCAGTTGGAAGAACGGTCCCGTCGTGAATTTGGAGCGTGGTTTACTGATTTTGCGCTTAAGTGCCTGATCAAAAGTGACATGGCCAATTTCCATAAGATCTGAAGCTTCCATCCTGAAATCGTAGTGCTGCTTCCTCAGAATATTGTTACTCCAAGCTCTTCTATCGTAAATTTCTTCAATGCCTCATCTAGATATGATGGCATGCGCAAGCACTGCTCGGAAGTATCTGTTTCTGCAGAACGGGGGTTGAATACGTCACACATGAATCGTCTTTGAACATGGTCGCCGCTCAAATTTGTCACCCCCTCTCCCCCAAACCTCTCCTACCCTCTGTTCCACAGATACTGCTTCACACAACCCCCCTTCATATTAAGATGCCCTTCCTGTCGTAATGCTTCAACTTTCAGGGTTTGAATCTGAAGGTTTACGTTAGCTCTTATTTTACTTCGATTCAGTCGTTCAACTCGCGAAACATTGTCGTGACATCAACAGCACAACCAAGCAGTCGTCAGTTCGAGGTCAACGAGGCAGAAAAGGCCGATGCTTACCTCGTCAGAAGAACCGTTTTTCCGATTCGTTCGACATCAATCCGAAAGAGACCGTCTCCTGCTTCTTGCGCGAAAGCGAACAACTTCTGTAGATTGACGGCGTCTGTGATAAAATCAAATTCATTAAAATTGATAGGCTTTTTGGTTTTCGAAGTTAAGTGCCGCGCAGCCAGTATTGCTGTATCCAGTGGGCCATCACGAACCTGAAAACACCTATTTGAAATCTTTGCAGGACTAAATTTAAAAAAGTACGCCAACCAGTTTATTGCAACTCACTCGAAATGACCTGATGATGACTTTGTCTAAGGCGCTGTATATGGTACGCGTCTTATGTTTTGATTTGCTGCAATTCTCAGTTGTTTTCCTTAAACCGTCAGTGGTTAAAATGACCCTCTTCTTTTATCCTGGTTAGAAATACGAACGTGGGCTCCATTCTATTTCTATAAACTATGAACTTGTCAGCACTGATCTGTGCTTGTGGACCAGACTGTATCCAGTTCCTAGAGCCACAACTGAAACAACGAAGTTAAAACGAAAAACTTGCTCGCCTTTTCTCCCCTTTAACTTTTACGCATTTTAGCAAAACTTAGCGAAATTACTTCTAAAGTTTTACTAGTGCTGTGCAAAAGAAGGAGAAAAGTTGCTTTGCATAAACTCTCTCAGTGAACTAGCACGTAATACATTGTATGGCTTCATATCATCTGCTTATTCTTTCTCGTTAACACCCATATATTCTTGCTTACCGAAGCAGCAAGTCACCATTTGTGCGATAATTTTTTAGATCGCAAGCATTCAGAGTAGTTAAGAGATGCAAAAATGTGGAACTTCATAGCAGGTCCTCTTAGAAGTATAATTCCTTCTGTTCTTTCACATTCTTTTAATCGATAAAAAAAATTATATATATATATATATATATATATATACATACATATATATATGTAGCCCTTTTCTTCACCACTCCTTCAAGTGAAAAGAAGAACGAGTATCAATTCAAGTTAGACGCTTGGAAAAAAACGAATATTTAATGTTTTTGTCATTTTTGAGGAAAAAGATGAAGTGTTATTCGAAAATGAAATCATAATTCCAGAAATTCGATTTTGCTGCTAGTTGCATCCTATTAATCAAAAGTTTTAGGCAATTCTATCATCTCATCTCACAGTTGATTTTGTGCCCAAAATTGCACATAAATGAAATTCGGCCTGTTTAAGCGGAAATTTAGTATTCAGATATTTTCTGGAATCGACAATCAGCATTCATTGCTGTTACGTAGAGAGACGACAGTATGGAGTGGCTGCGCGACTGTGATCTCTGACTTTCAATATGAGCTTTTGAACGTTTGTTTTTTTTGGCTGATATGCAGTGTTTGTTTTCGCTGGATAGGCAAATATTAAGTTCCTATATTGCGCGTGAAAACTTTAAATTCCGAAAAATTTGATCATTAAATCAGTCGAGCCAAGCGATGAGCATAGAATCCTAAGTTATGTACGGAAGTAAACTTCTCTAGGCACCCCTTCTGTCTTTTTCGGTCCATTTGCTCGTACTTTTTTTTCGGTGATCGTTGTGCATTGCGTCTAGAATGCTCATTATGAGTACGTTCAACGTGCTGTAAACTAACAGCATGAAAAAAAATAAATTACAAAAGTAGAATTTTGTGAGCATTGTCTCATTGTTTTACTACTGTATTCTTTGCATTATTTTTATTTTGCTTATTTATTTGCTTTTTTTTTGTAACCATGAAGTCTACTGTTTCAAATTGTTCTCGTCGTGACATCGGTAAAACTCTTCGGGCACATCATTATTCTTTCAGTATTCGTACTGACCGTCTAATTATAATTTCGGCGCCATATTTTTCTTCCGGAAATGGGTGCATGAATTGCAGCTGTTGTTTTATGCATTTGAGGATAAGCTCGATTAGATGGAATTATCGTTGAAGGCATAGTCCTGTGACAAATAAAACCATAAGTTGGCCTCAGCATTATGCTCGTAAAAAAATTGAGAAAAGTGACGCTCAAATCGGATCTTTACGTCAATAGGTCGGAGTTTGATGCAGCTGAAAGATTATCAACTGTACAGAAGCTTCCTAATTCGTTAGACATTCAGAAAATTTTCTCCACGTCTGCTCGCTGAAAGTTTCGAAAAGCGAAGTAAAGCGATAGAACATGGGTGGGTGTCGGATATGGTTGGAAAAGCTTCTCATCATCAATTTTCAGCCCACGCACAAAGTTTCTTATTACTGTGCGGGCGATGTTTCATCGATTGTTGTGAATTTGGCACACAACAGCTGTGGCACACAGATTTGCCTCTCCACTTTGACACAAACAGCTGTTGACTGAACTTCAGTGCAATAGTTATGCACAATACGACACCAACATTCGTTTAAAGATGAAGAAAAGAACAAAACAAACGCTCGAGAACAAACACTTTCTTTGGTAAACCTACCTTTAGGTGGTTAACGTCATAGATAACAACACCTCGATCTTGCTGTAATTTTCCACCAGGCCAGAAGAATGATTCTAGCGGCATTCCGGGTATCTGAAGTAATTGTTCTGGCAATGTTTCTATGCGCTTTTCTTTCCCACAGCTGCAAATTCTTTCCCACAACTGCAAATTATCGGGCAATCGTGTCTGTACGTATGTGTCAGTTTTTATGGACATATCTGATTATTCGTCGGATAGTTCCAACTCACCAACTAAAGAAGCCACCGCAGTCGAATATAGCCATTATAGCCTATGGAACCACAAGGTTTCAAGACCAATTTCGGGCACGATATGGGAAAGCTTCTGCACAAAGGAAATACTTTTACAGGAAAGATGTTTTGAGATGGATACCTTCCCAGGAATGAAAGCATGTCTATACGATATGCATTTGCGCACTGTTTTTTGAACTTTTTTTTCAAGAACAAATGTTTGCAATATGGGAAAAAAACATGATGGCTGCAAAAGTTCAGAGTAAAGAACACCAGCGGCTAGAATAGCTCTGACCACTTGCATAAATTGCGTAGCTAAGACTCCATTACGCGCTTCCACTACAATTGATCAACTTTTCGTCTGACAGAAGTGAGTCCTATTTTGCTTTTCAAGCACTTTTAAATTCAGCGGAGATATTCTCAGCTTCCGAAAAGCGCTCACCTGGCCGGCTTCCTGTGACATACTTCCCAGCTCTTTGTTGTATTGCTTAGCAGTAAGCGAATTTCGACCTTGAATCGTTGGACAACCGGGAAGTGATAAGTGCTTCTTCCTGATATACCTGGGTGGAATTATAAGTCGACCGAGCCTAAGTTGGAGCACTTTTGAAAGTTTCGAAAACTGTTGTTTGAATCAGTTAACAGGTTTTACGCAATTTCGACTTGTTTACTGCTGTATTTTGCGTCATTGTATGTATAAGATCAAAAAGAAAAATTGCTTACAATAATCGTAGGACTTTCATCATTGAGGTACCACTGATAGGAGCCGATTCGTTCAACATATTTCGTTGAAGTTGGACCTCCTTTACCAGAAAGATTTACTAATGGTAGAAGTCCGTAGGGCTCCTCTTCGAGGCCTTCGAATAGCCAAAATCCCTCCGCCGACATTTCACGGCGGCTACCCTGAATGCGAGTTTGCAGTTTCAGTCAGGTCCATCATTAAGGGAAAAAAATGGTGTATGCGAACAGCAAAGATTTTCGACGTTGAAATAACTCATTTCACATAGGACACAAGTAACGCTTTGATAGCAATATTTTCTCCACATTACGCAGGTTTTTGTCAATGTCTTGGACAAGTTTGCAAGCTCGTTTCATTGTGCTATTTATTACAGCTCTCCGATTCTCAATCGATCATTTTAGTCTAAACTGATTTCTGAGCGTGCAACATGCAGATGCTGTTGTTGTATTGAAATTAACGGTGCTTCAAAAGTGTACGATTCCTTCTTCACCCGCAGTGCTCGACCAGACGCTGGCACTTTCTAGTGGCAATATAGTGATAAATACGGTGGAAAAAAAACCTATAAAAACCGGCGTATTTTTAGACAGCTTTTAGAGAAAAAGCGGGCTTGCGCTTTGTGTCTACACACATCAACGCTCATCTATAGTAACACATTGATTTTTCTCAGGCACAAAAGTTCTCGGAGATTCAAGATTTTCGTTCTCAAAGGATTCATGGGGCACACGCTCGACAAGGGCGGAGTTTAGACCAAGGCAGTGCCAAATTCGAGTACTTCGACTCCATGGCACCTAGGAATCGAATTTGCATAAACTTCTAACTTAATGCTGTAAATCGACTGATCACTCATATTCCAACACAAAAATGATAAAATTTTAGCGAAGTTTGCATAGATGAAAGACGTCGAATTTATCACTGCCTCGAAGAAATCTCGTCGAAAAGCAGTATACATGCAAAATACTACGTGTCTTACTATTGGTTTCAAACTAAACGGTATATGGTTTAGAATATAAGAATTGTAAAACGACTATCGTATCACATATAAATCAAAGTTAATGATTAATAGTGCATAAGTCTTATGCAAAATTTTTGGGGAAATCACTGAAATACGCATGAGAATATTGCTGAAATAATAAAAGCCAGCAGTTCGTTAAAATCAGATCGAACTGAACTGTAAACATAATATAGTGATCCATTGGCACATAGCCATTAAGTATACATTATATGGTATAAAGTGTCATGACTTTTTGAATGAATGGCTATCAACTTATCCAATGGTGCAGAGATGGCACATTCTACTATGAAGACAGAGGTGTATACTATTGCTGAGAAGGCAGCAATGGACGGGACGGGGGACCGACGATATAGAAGGGAGGCATGGAACTGGCAAAGAAGTAGGGATGAGAGGTCGTGCTTACGGTTTTTTTCATTTTGTCGTATTTTACAAAATGGGCATCCTGTAAACCCTATCAGTTTCAAATTAGGGGAGAGGAGAGATTGGAGCGGGCGGAATGGGGAATATAGGCATTATACCCTTTATGCGAGCCATACTCGTAATATAACCTAGTATGAGTGGACTTGCCAATTTTTCGAAGAAGAAAAAACAGCTTCATTCATGCTGGAAAAAAATGTTGATGCGCAACTATGGTCAATAGTTTGTCAATGCTTCTTCATTTACTATATTTGCAATACATCCCTGAATGATGCTAGTCATTAGCCATTCTGAGGTTTTTGCAATAAACCAAATTAAATTGATATTAAATTTGAAGGGGGTGTTATATGTAGAAGTGATGAAAATTTTACAATCGAATACGCAGCAGTACATGGCCTTATCAGTTACGAATTCACAAAACTATCCTGATTTGTCCACCATCCAGCTACTTATATGAAACACGCCTTCCCAGAACGCTAGAACGCCTATTTTCTGGTTATGATATTTTGTGGAGCATATTAACTGAACAATTGTTTGTGATGCCGCATTCAGCAAAACAAATAGTTAGAGGAGATAGATTCTTGAATATCAAGAAACATTTTGTGCTATACTGGAAGCGTAGCTGGAATTTCCTTTTCTAAAGGAAAAGCTTTAGAAAGGCCTCTGCCTCCTGAAAAGGACCTCACACTTCATTAGTAACAGCAATACAGCGCGACAACGCTACAGATGTTGCTGCAATGCGAAGTGATGCAAAGGCAGCTGGTAGTTTCATCGATTCCCGTATCGATGCAGCTGACAACCCTGCCCACGCATGGTTGTTCTGACCAGTTTCTGAACGGCTGGTGGTCAGCCTGCTGGCGATCCGTTGGGAAAGCAGCCGGGAATCGAACCCAGGTTTTCCCGCGTATGAAGCGGGAACTCTACCACTGAACCACTGCCACCCCACGTCGCTGAAATAACGAACGAAAATGAGAAACCATAAAGATATCATATGATTGCTATTAAGTACAGTAAAACACGTGCGCAAACAATTGTATAAAGTTGCTTTTTTGTGAGACGCAAGCTAAAATGATCGTTCGATAAGCAGTGCATAGAATGGCAAATGTAGGGTTCATGGACGAAGGTGGCTGTCTGCGCCAACCACATTTGAAAACCCGAGCTTTCCGACTGGAGATGGAGTTTAAGCTCAAATGATGGTAGTTAAGGTCGAGGGGCTATCGTTGCCGCGAGACAGGCAATTTGTCAGTGAGAGGAATCGCCGGAGGCAGCATCTGAATCAACAATCCCAGTTTAATGATCAGATGCACTATTTGTGAAGAGGCGAGCTATCAATAAATCCGCCTTTACGTTCAATGCTTCGATCAATGAACGAAACGAACGCTTTTGAATATTTAATGTCACTGACCTCTCATCCCATCGATTTAATGATTTGGAAGAGTAAGCTGAACAGAAAGGTAAAGCCCGCTTCTGTTCTCACTCTAGGCTAAATTGTAACGAACGATTTGGTGTCACAAGATATGGGAATGTGCTCGAGTTTTAAATTTTGCTTAGCACAAATCAACATTGGAAGGAGCATTTATCCAGATAAACAATATTTCAGTGGCTAGTCTATTCAGAGATGTTAGCATTATGGGATTCCTGGTTTATAACAGAGAAGACGGTTGGGAGATCGTGCAAAAAATTTCGCCCTATCCCTCTCCCCACCCTCTCTTCGATAGATGTGACGTGACATCTCATCGGCCATCATAATGCCCAGGTGTTCAGCACTCACACGATATTCTTCGCCTCGACCCACATCACATTCAGAGAGGATTTCAAATTTGTAGCATTAAATCAACGTGGTGGGCTCCGTTTCAATCAAACAAAAAGCGGTGGTCACGAAATTATTATGTAGACTTTTGAAAAAGTGTACGCGTTAGACTGATTCCACTGAAAATTTAGCTATGTTGTGCAGGCAGAACTGAGTCGCTGTTAGTGCTTGAGATGAGAAAGTTCTACTTTGAAAAAGAATGAAATAACGCGTATCTTCTTGTGACTTAAACATGGTATAACGCCACCGCAAGCTTGCCAACAAAGAAAACCAGGTCATAAGCCTAACTGTAGTTGAGAATGTTGTATGGCTGAATTGATTTTCTTTTTTTGACGATATAGCACGTTTCAATAACTTCATTGAGGATAATAAGAATGAGTGAGCAAACAGTGTTACAATGAACGGTTGGGACAGTTGCTGGTGATTTACTGTTCGTTAGTTAGCATTATTCACTACCGTAAACACAAAAGCATACAAGAGATACAAGGCAAGAATACGCAACAGTGGTGGAACAAGCGCCAAGCTACTGAAGAAGGATAAAGCTTCATCCAGGTGCGGTTTAAGAAAGCTGTCGCGCAGTGCCCAAGTTTCCTTTTTCCTTGACCACTGTTTCATCCTTCATTTGCATAATATTCTTTACGTGACATCACGGACCTGCACGTGTGAACTCTCGGTAGAAGAGATATGAGCAATTTGAGCAACATCCAATTTCGCAGTTAATAGCAAAAGTGCATTATTCTTCCAGTCTCGCTAAATTTCTCGAATGACGCTTCTGTTTTACGGCTATTATGAATTCTACTGTGAGCAAAAGCTAATTGCTTGTTTAAGACTTCTAGGAATCTTGTTCAACGTTTTAACTTCAAAGTGGTGGCCAGCTGTGCCTCGTAAATTCCATTTTCTCCATGGTGTGCGCGGGAATATTGTTTGTGAATGCTTTCATCAACAAATGATCAGTACTGGCTGCCACCCCCATGATCGTACGGCACAGCTGGCCGCTATGATTACTTCGCTATATTGGACGGGAATGTCCCCGTCAGCCAGTGATTTATACAATATTGTTTTTCGAATAATGATTTTTAGCGCAAAAAAAGCGACTGTGAAAAAAAAATCCGTAATAGTAGTAAAGGCTTCCAGAAAAGAAATGTAGAAAAGCGTGAAAGCTAAAAGAAAAAAACGGAACAGCGGTTTGAGATTGAGCATGCTTATTACATGTAGCTATGTAGCTACAAAAAGAAAGGAACTTAGAATAGATCCTTGATGTATGATGTCTGAAAAAAAAGTTGATTTTTTTTCTGAATTCGACAAACAAGTTGGATCGCAATACGGAGCCTCCTTGACTGTGAAACTATTCGAAGAGAACATAAAAAAGCAAACAAACATCGCAAAAAGGAGTGGGAGGAAAAGAACTGATCTGAAATTCGACAACAGCTGCTAGATAAACAGCAACCTAAATTTCTGTGACGATAGAACTGAACTCGAGCAAAAATTTGAGCCAAAATCCTAAAGTATAGCACAAATCATGTGAAACATTCCGAAAAGCGCTCTGAGGTGTTTAGTCAGCCGATGTGCCGAGGTTAATAGTGGTCGCCGTACATCGAAGTTCCTTCTTGTTCGTTGGATACGTCTGCATCTCTTAGTTTCGTAGAATTTTTGTGCTCTCTTTGAGTTCCCCCCCCCCCCCCCCCCCCCCCCCCCCCCCCCCCCCCCCCCCCCCCCCTTAATGTTTTCTTTTCAAAACTTGTAATTCTACATTTGAGCCAGTGATTTATACAATATTGTTTTTCGAATAATGATTTTTAGCGCAAAAAAAGCGACTGTGAAAAAAAAATCCGTAATAGTAGTAAAGGCTTCCAGAAAAGAAATGTAGAAAAGCGTGAAAGCTAAAAGAAAAAAACGGAACAGCGGTTTGAGATTGAGCATGCTTATTACATGTAGCTATGTAGCTACAAAAAGAAAGGAACTTAGAATAGATCCTTGATGTATGATGTCTGAAAAAAAAGTTGATTTTTTTTCTGAATTCGACAAACAAGTTGGATCGCAATACGGAGCCTCCTTGACTGTGAAACTATTCGAAGAGAACATAAAAAAGCAAACAAACATCGCAAAAAGGAGTGGGAGGAAAAGAACTGATCTGAAATTCGACAACAGCTGCTAGATAAACAGCAACCTAAATTTCTGTGACGATAGAACTGAACTCGAGCAAAAATTTGAGCCAAAATCCTAAAGTATAGCACAAATCATGTGAAACATTCCGAAAAGCGCTCTGAGGTGTTTAGTCAGCCGATGTGCCGAGGTTAATAGTGGTCGCCGTACATCGAAGTTCCTTCTTGTTCGTTGGATACGTCTGCATCTCTTAGTTTCGTAGAATTTTTGTGCTCTCTTTGAGTTTGTTTCGATCTCTCTTTTAATAACACATAACGGGTGCCTTTCTTCGAGAACGACAGCTGTGCGATATAGCTGTTTCGCTTACAACGTTAAGCTTCGGCTTCATCACTATAATACCTCCATCGAATCAAGCGTGCTTTGGGCTAAACAGCTAATCTAATCCGTTCACAAAATCTCTCGCGAAAGCATAACCGCCTGCTTAAAACAAAAAGTGCTATGTATTTTCAAGAAAAAAAGGAGTTTGCAAAAATAAGGAGTTTTTTAAAGTATCACGCAGTACAAGACAAGTGTACTGATGAGAAATAGGCTCACAAAGAAGTTTCAGCAAAATACTCTCCAAAGTAAAATGAGACTGTTTACTTCCTGCTTTTCTGTAGCAGTACAGTTGGTTGAGGAGGGATCATTCTTTCTTTGTCGTTCATTCTTCCTAAACAAAAGGCTTAATCCATATAGACAAGATCATATCGTATGGGTAATGACCTCAAGGCGAGGACGAGAAATCTCACAGAAAGAAATACCGCTATGATCTCCAGTTGCGTTACAATTCCATAAAATAATACACCCTTGTGGGCAAATCCACCGTCACTCACTTGCGCTACAGCCAGCCAGTCTTACTTTGCAAACAAAGAGGTTTATTTATTTCCAAGTTTTCTTTCTCATATTCGTTTCCAGTGGGCAAAGAAATATGCTGAATATCAAGTGAACCACTACGAAGATGCGGCGATTAATAGCTGAGCAAATTAAATGAAGTAAGGAAGGAAAAGAAGCTATGACTAGAAAGAAAAACTAGATGAGAGAATGACGGTCAGTAGAACATCGAAACATTCATTTCCTATCAGCACCCGAACATCAAAGGGTTGCTTCAGCAATGCAAACAGAGAAGATCCGCCACTTGCCAGTCTAGTGAGCCAAGAACACAAACACAGCAGTCTGGACTGAGCTAAGAAGCCGCACAATCGCTGCAGTATGCCAGCAGTTATTGATTGGATCGTTCCAGCTTTCGGGATATCCTCAAATAGACATTCCGGGAACTAAATTATTCTTTCTCACAAAGCACTTGGCAATGTATTCGGAAGGAGGAGCAGTTGCTATTGAGCGGAGTGGGTTATAGGTGGAACTGTACAGTGCGTTGTCCATTCATTCTGTCAGGCTCAAAGGAGATGGTAACTCAGCGGCAGTCGCTAAACGAAAAAAAAACACCCAAATAGGAACCATATGAAAGGTTTATTCCTCATCGTACATGAAACTTAAAATGCAAAAGCATACTTTTCCTCTACGGCTTTTTAGATTCTCGAATTGGAATGCACCTACAACTGAAGTATAATAACGCTTAAGAAAGCAGCACCACCCGGTCGCCGCATTCCTTCGTTGATACCACATTTCGTACACATTCCTTTCTTGCTTTAAAGCACTGCTTTGTGTCACGGTGTTGATTTGACCACACATCAAGAAAGTATTAGAATTAGAAATATTTATTGGTAGCTTTAATAGCATCTTATCGCATACAAAGCGATGGCCAGTCAGAATTAGACTATTTGGTGCGGTTTTTAAATTAACGATTCACTAACCAACAGTTCAGATAGATTGTCTGCTGTCGGATTTTCGAATGTTTTTCGATGGGCTGCTGGCTTATAAAGATAGCGCCTACTTGATTTCCTTCGCAGTACAAGAATGGTTCACAGTTACTGCACTAGAGAAACAGTACGAAAGGAAAAAGTGCAAATAGGAGAAATGAGTGTGTATAGGAACACTCAGCAGGACACAGAAGACCTTTACTTAAGTGAAGCAGAGATGACACTCGCGGATTCAGGATTTTTGAGGAATATTACAACTCGTAGACAAAGAGGGGCTGGGGGCGATTTGAAATTGCAGCAAGAATTTAAGGAAGGACATCCAAAAACGCCAAAGTTCTGATGCAATTAGGAATTGAAAATCATTGAAAGCAGCTGTTTGCAAGTTATCTGGACATAAAAAAAGATTTTTTTGGCCTGAAAAACGTGACTCACAATCTTCAAGTCATAAAATGAAGACGGTCGCAAAAATCAAAACCTCATGAATTGCCGATTTTGGTTACAACATGGTGATCTGCGA
>JPKZ01001201.1:279527-303802 GCA_000803305.1 Toxocara canis | reverse complement strand
AGACGAAATTTGCCGGTAGCTGTTTGCCTTGCTTCGAATCAAGGTAAAGCTTTACAAAATCAACACCGTTTCATATGAAAAACCCTTTGAAGCATCCACAACAATTTCAACCGTCTAACTGAGACTGGTTAGGAGCTGAGTATCATGAGAGAGCCCAAAGTCAATATTGAAAGAGGTTTTCAGAAGATATGTAATATGCAATAGGCATATTGTTTCTTCATCAGATTGCCTCAGTGATTATCATTTCCTTAAAAGTTAGCTCCTGAAGTTTTTCCGGTAAACTGCCGAGATACCTGAAATTTTATTGTTCCATATTTACCTGTAATAGCATTTGTTGAACGTCATAGTCTTTAGAGGTGACAAGATATTTAGAGAAAGCTGGTGTCCTGATGCGCCTGTGATCTGAATTTCTTTCTGTCTCTTCCTCTTTCAAGGAGTTTGACTGAAAGTTTCGTTCTATAAATCCAAAGTGCATTGCAAGGTCGCTATGCTCCCATCTTCTGCGAAATTTCGGTTGTTTTCTTTCTTTCACAGTGAGCTTCCTAATAGGATGTTTACGGATAACGTGGCTTCCGATTTAATCCTCCGTTACGCTCCAAACATCGTTACAGTTGTTCCTCGCATTTCCGCTTCGTGCCTCATCAAAGCCTCTTTACGCAAATATGAGACTTTTTGAATGTGTTCCTTCCGATCACGTTTTTCGTCTTCATCTAATGAATATGATGCTAAGGGCATGTGAATTTTATTCTTCTCGCTCTGTCAGTGGAGAGTATGCGTTGTTGATGAGGTAGGAAATGAAGCGTCAGATGCACATTTTTCTGTCCTAATTTCTGTAGTTGTTTTCCCTTCCACGGCGCTTTTTTGCAGTCCTCCCCATAGTTCCTATTGTTTGTAACAAATGAAAAAGGATGTCAAAAACGTTTAAATTTTGAAGAGCTTCTTTCCAGATAGGCATGGAGATGCGTGACGTCGCGATGTAAATAACTTCAACGCTAGCAAGCGCTGTGAAATTCAGTGCCTAGAGAAGACCTTTCGTTTGCGTCATCGCTCAATCTCCCTGATTGCTGACTACTTGTCGCCCATCGCCTCATCGCGCAGTATTTAACTCTTGCAACCTACTGCTTTCAGTTCTCTGTGTTGTTTTCATTTTATCAAAACACCATATCTTTTCGCCTGTGTTCTGCTCTTGGTAATCACTCATTGGCAACCCTTTATTCCCTCACGGAGGAGGGGAGGGAGAGAGGGGAGCGAACAGGAGCATCCGCAAATTTCGCGATTCTCGAAGAGCAACTCGCAAGCGGCATGCCAACAGATACCAAAAGGAATGGGGTTTTTTAGAGGATTAAAGTCGTTTAAAAACGTGAAATTCCTGACGTATTTAATAATTTATGGAATCCCCATGTTCGTATATTTGTTCGCACGTATTTATGCTTGCCTGTCTGTCTAGGATGATTTGTGGATTTCTGGATGAGCTGTGAAACATGCACAACAATCAGGCGGAAATGTAAATCAGTGGAATAGTTGCCCCCAAGTTCAATCCCTGGGCGCAAAACTTCATCTCATATGATGCAAGAAATTGCAAAATACATGCATTAAAAATAGCTTGCTTTTTGAATTTATGGTGGGCAAGTTGATAATCTTGGAAGAATCGGAGCAAAATTTCCGGGAAAGTAAGTGCGATCAGTTCTGATTTCACGATCAAGTCTACTCATCACGACTTTATGGTGCACATCAAAAGTAACTGTTCGTTCGCGGACTGAGCAGAAATGTTTGTGCTTAGCTAAGCAGTCTTCCTTGGCAACAATTTTACTCAGTATGTGCCGTTGCATTATCATTTATTACCTGAAGCTGTTTGAAGAAAGGGGTGAAATTCGTAGTATTGAAATTACGCCATTGCACGCATGCAGAACAAAGTTAACAAAAGGTAGATCGCATGCGTTCCGAACTTATCGACGTAAAGAAAGTAAATAATTTAGTTTTTAGGTGTAGGTGGCCCGCGCGACAAGCGCTGATGCTATTGAATAAAATTGTTTTTAAGTAGCGCTGCCAAATAATCGTGCCGGTAATTGAATGATGCCATTCGCATATCAAACGCAAACACTTCACTTGCTTCGGGACTTGCGAAGGAAAAAAAGAACATGGTTATCCTGAAGGGACGTTGGTGGTTAAAATTTGCATTTTTAGCGCTGAAGTAATGCCAAAAACAAGTGGGGGAAAATAAACTACATAGATGGCTGCTGCGAATGCGGTTTTTTCGTTGTCACGCAGTAAGACCAATCAGTGCTATGAACATTTTTAAAAAGGCTTAAATATGCATGATAATAACATTCATTTCCCAAAACACGACCAAAAAACTATTGATTTTTTGCGGCTAACAACTGACCGTCGCGCAGTCTGTTGAAAGTTGATTTCTTATGTGTTTCCAACGATCCGATCGGCTTTAAAATCTCACAGCATATGCACTTTATTCATCACATTTAATTGCCCTGTGTTTTTACCACCTTAATGTAACGCATTCGGCAAACTTTAACCCTAACGCACTATCGTTATGCTTATTTTTTGTATTTTTTACTACAAAGAAAGCTTTTGGTGACAGCTTATTGGATGTAATTTCCGCTTGTTGTTTTGCTCGTTAGCTAATCAAGGAAGGGAAACGGTTCCACTTTTGGCCTAGTCATATGAACTTTTCTTGTCCTTTTTTGCTACTCAAACTGTGATGCGGTCGATCTGCTTTACACATGGTTTTTATCGAAATCGGTGTAACTATGATGTTCGAAAAAACGACAACTCTTACTTTTGCGACGTGCAAATACAGTCAGCTTTTTTGGAAATTTATGAAATCGGTTGGTCTGCTTGAGTGAAACAGCAATAAGCGTGTATTGCGCTGGTCAATATGGTGCGTTATTCTCGCATTTACAGTATTGATTAAGCTGGTCGTGAAAGCGTCGCACGCTTGCTGCTTCGATGAAGCTGTTCTGTAGTGTCGTTTTTCACTTCCATAGTGCTGTCCTATAGTGTCATTTTTCACACTTCTTTGTTCTTGGTCAGTAGATGTTCAATAGCATAGGGTTCCAGCTAGCAACTAGTTCTAAGCTGTTTCATGGTTAAGCCTACTTCTATTCTAGCTCAGATTCAGTGATTACTATGCATGGTTGACATTAAAATACCGACTACAACGTAGGATTTATCGAAGTTTTCACTAACCGTTGTACATAGTTTTGTGTTATCAATGTAGTATTCAGTTCTGTAAATATAAGACTATTAGGCTGTTCCATTACCTAATTTACGGGGCATGAACTCGTCGGCTGGGATGTATATTGTCTAATCGAACTCGAAACATGCTGTCAGTTTGAACAGGCTACTCTGAAAGGATGACATAGCAATTGAAAAATGAAAACTGCGGCGTTGTAGTTTGCAGTTATTAGGTTAACGCTGTTGTGTAGTGTTCTGTGAGAAACGATTTTAGATGTTGTGAAAGAAAAGAATCAATGGCGAGAAACGTTTCGATGGAGAGCGAAGGGTGACTGCAAAGTTTGTAAAAATGTAGGGAAGGGGATCTAGATCGGTGATCCGGCACGTCGCATAGCACAACAGTTGTTTTATATTTCGAGAGTTATGCGAGCATAGTTAATAGTAGCGATACGAATAGCAGACAAGCGAATCGATGCAGTTGTTTTCATGGGGAACGCAGCAATTCGAGTCGCGGTATTAGAAAGAAAATCAAAAGCGATCATTTAGATGAACTGTTGATAACGTATTCGCCATGTACGCGCACATTGCGATGCATGCACAAAAGAATATATTTAGGGGTAAGGCTAAGCGTTGGAAAAAGCAGAGAATAACGTATGATTAAAGAACATTGAACGCGCACCAAATACGTGTAAGATGGTGTCTGCATAGGTAGAAATGCGAAACTGCGTCAAGGTTTGTGCCATTCACTCCAGTACGCTTCTCTGGTTCGGATCACACTTTACCCACCCATCTTGCTTCACTCGTCGAATTTCCCATTAGCGTTCATCGAGTGTCTGTCCTCCTTCCCATCGTTCGTTCAGTTGATGTCGTTCACCATGATTTTTTGAGACTTTTCATTGTCCTCTATTCTTATCATATCTAATCTTGCGTAACAAGTAAGTAAACACGGAACATAATGCTAGTTCTGATATACTTGTTAGGTCATAACATTATGCTAATATCAATATAATTTTATGTGGATTCCATAGATGCAGAAGAGGGGTGAGGGGGAGGGGGATATGAGAGACTTGAGGAACAGTGCAATTTGAATGTGGGCGCACGCATTTTGTACCTTCAGCGCGCTTCGAGAGGGAATACTGGCCAGTTTCATTTGTGCTTTTATTTGTAAGTGTCGTGCACTGCAGTGTGTCAGTAATTTTTTAACAGTCATCGAGGCACAAGCAACTGTTTTCTCATAGGTTTCCTTGCAAGTTTTTAGCGCATGGTTACACACATCGAGAATTAATGAACGGTGCATTGTAGGCGTGTGGTGCTTTTGCAAAGCTTTTCTGCAGCAGCTAATATGGCTTGCTGATATGCAGTTGTAATTAGCAAGAGTTGCTGATTTACATCTGTGTTTGTGAGCGGATACCGCCTTACGTATTTCTCGGTTAGCTGATAGTTTTGCATTATAGTTTGTTGATACATTCCCAGTTGCTAGTGTGTGCATTCAGACACTTTGTTAAAACTATTCGTCGAACAACCAAGAAGCTCTTGTTGGCGAACTGTTAACAAATGGCCACAATGCAAGCTAAGGGGCGCTCCAAAAATTCAAAAATCGTGAATTCATCCATGCATGCGAATCCGCATTTTTGTGTTGTAATTTTTCGCTGTCTTGCTGTTATTCATCTGAGAGGTGTGTCTAACACTCATATTTCCCACTTCAGGCTGCTTAAGCGCACCGGAAAATTTTTCCGCCTCATTTCACAGTTTCCCACCGGTTTTATTTTAAATCAATGCCAATCGTCGTTTAGCGATCACGCCAAAACAAAACTTTAGTGCATTACATTGGCGAAGCATATTTCCGTAGGGCAGTTTTCTATTTTCTCCTAATCCGCGCGGCTGGTTTGTGAACGGAAGTCGCATATTCTCTTTGACTGAACGTCAACATTTTTTTCTTTCTCATATACTTGTGAGGTTTAATTGGACTTGTATGCCTTCAATTTTTAGTACCGCAGAACTTATGACAAAAATGATTCAGTTTTCCTTTGGAAATGAATTTCACCAGCACGATTAGTTCCTTTTTTCAATATCCGTCTCATTAAAATTCTTGATTTTTGCGATTTTGGAATATTTATAAGTTCGTTCGAACATTGTTGGCTTTCTGTGATGCCCGCTAATCAATCCACTTTGTTTGCAAATAATTCTCTCGCGGAGATTTCGTTTATCCATCTTTCTTCTCTCATTGACGAATGTATTGCTTTACAATTCAGTTTCGTTCTAATAAAAAGTGTATCACACTTACACGTTTTTATCAAAGCCGCCACTTGTACAGTTTGCTGATAACTAAACGAGAAAAACATGAAGCTATTATTTTAGGCTTTGGCATATTAACATGACAACGATTATCGAGTCAGGTCGGTCTTAACCCAGTGAGATGCTCCCGGCCTGGTGCGAAATGATTTCTGAGACTTCACAGAAAGACTGTTTTAGTGACGGATTTAAAGTGAGGTGATTTTCTGCAGTCTTATTTATGGAAGAAAAGATAAAGATAAATTTCTGAAAAAGGCCTTTTAAAAATAGAAAATTCTTTTCTCGCTTACAGAAATGGTCGTGGGTCTCGTTAGTCGTTTGTATGCAATAACATTATGACCACGACAGTTACACAACGTAGTTTTTTTTCCACATCCCTTCGTATGTGATCAGGCTAAGGTCAGGGCGAGCAAAAAATGTTGACGCGAGTGGAGAACGATCGAACGGATGGGTGGTCTGAGGCGGAGGAAAAACGAAATATCATTTATTGGGAAAACTTACGATAAAATGATCTTCTTATGAAGAAGTCCTACCGTTACCCGAATGCGACAGATGGGATATTGTCGTGTGGATGGAGCGAAATCTGCAAAACCAGAACAGATTTTTCGTAGTGATTGTTTCTCACAAAACTAAAAGAGAAAAAAACAGAAAAAACGATGTGAAAAATGAAGTGAATATGATTTCTTAAATCAGTGAGTAGAGCAGATACGAAATGAAGGAACGAAACAATGGCAGCTACACAGATGAGCTAATAAGGGAGTAAGATGTGAGCAAAGAGGTGTTTTTAAAGTGACATCATTATGCTTTTAATTGTGAGCATATGCTTAACTGATCGTAATGCTAGCCAAAGAAATAGCAGCAAAACGCAATATGCTATAAAGCAAGCCTAAAAAAACGAGTTTATTTCATCAAATCATTTCGTAGACTTTTCTCCCCTAACGTATTTTCAAAATTTTTCCCAAGCATTGCCATGGTCTCAGCCACATATTTCTAGGTATACCGTCCGTAGTTTCAGCTTACTATCCCGAGAACATAGACAGATGAAATTTGATGAGTGTTCACATTTGTGATTGTTCCCTCCACGTGAACTTAAGAAGATTCAAAGTACAGTTAGCGGATGGCTGAATATTCGGAGAAAATTATTCAACCGCTTCGCTAAAAGGCTAATTTTTGGTGCACTGTTTACGATCGTTTGATTAGTTTGAATAAAAGGAATACATTTTTTTGGTATTTGATGTTTTTGTGGTTGTCATTCATCGAGTAGCGGGCTGATTGGATGGGACGAACTGCGAAACATTTTTATTTGCCTTTTGGCATGAACTTTTACTTCATGTTGTGCTGCAAAGTGCATTTTGAAAAACCCTGCAGATATACGAATTCTTCGTAATGCTGTCAAAAGTTGTGGATGAAAGATTGTTTGATTTTTTATTAGGAGCGTTCATTTGTTCTACTAGCCTAGCAAGGTTGTGATTCGCAGGCTTAAACTCGGAGAGATCAAAGGATTAAAATTTTTCCGCCAGAAATTACCTGTTTTTAAAATTTTTCTGGGAGAGATTACATTCGGCATCGAACGAGGTGGAGCTCGTAAGTTTCTCCAAACCAATATACTTCTTGAAATTGAAAGATGATGGAAGCGGCTGAGTTTAGAGGTTCTGAGGATATACTATTCCAAAGTTCTGGCGTCAGGATGAAAAGCATGCCACTTAAGAACATGCCAAGATGCGTGCGTATAAATTTCGTACGAGGAACTAAACGAAACAGTACATTTAAAAACGCTCACGGCTGCAATAAGTAAGCAAGTCGGAGTTATCATCACATGCTTAAATGTTTGTCAGAGGACGGTAACTTCAAATTGTTGCTCTCTCTATGCTTACAACTAGCCCATTTTTTGGAACATCGCTTCAATGGCTTCAAAAGGAGTTTTTTAATTTCACTAACCCTTTCGCTATTCTACACCGTTCGTCGACTTTGCTCACTCGTCCTCACCCCACTCTTTGGTTTGGTGCAACAAATGAATGAATGTTCTTTGGGGTGTCCGTGCGCTGGAGACGGATCCAAAGAAACTTTATTAATGTCCTGTACTTTGGTAGCTTTCGTATATGGTATCTCTCCTCCGTCCTTCATTCGAAAGTGGAATTTTTTGCAGAATACTGTATTGCCAAGCGGTCGGATGAAAATGAAGATACAGGGCTATCAGATATGTGAAATTTTCAGTTGCATTACTAGCCGCTGCAGCCGAAGGATTTTGCGTGCCTTTCTGCAAGCTGTGGAAGTATTCTAGATAGTTTGCTGCTTAATCAGTGATGCGCGCTTGTTGAACGAGCGCTTCCTATCTTTTGCTATATCGACTTGTCATCTATTCAGTTATTGAAGGACGTTCAGTTACTTCTAGTCGACTCTATGATTTGATGATCTTTAAGTCTTTGCCTGATACTGAGCCGTCTGTTTCTCTGAATGCTTATACTACCATGGCGAAACAGTTGCCGCTATTAAGCTTTAGTTTCGAACTGTTGCCCGACAAATGCTCCAGGGTTATTATTGTTGTGCTTCGCACCTAGGTAGCGCACATAGAGACCACATTCCTCACATTGCATTTGCCATTAATGTGCATTCTTTAATCCCCCTCTTCACACCATTCCTATCTCCACCTCTGCTTAAGCTAGTGATGTTGAATGGTTGAGGTGCGTCTGCTGATGATATCGCTATGGCTTGAGGAGTGAAAGAGAGCGATGAGCGCCGAAGCGGCATGCAACTGTGCTCGGATTCTGGAAAACGCTTGTGCCAGGTGAGTATGCTTATCCAGTGTTTCGCCGAAAACATCCTTTTCAGCGGTTTGTGAAATCTGTTTGAATCGTTGTGCATAGGAAGATTTGCTATTCACTTGGCGCACAAGTTTTATGCGCTTGACGGGGGTTTGACTTGTTAACTTATCGCATCAAGGTTGCGCAGTTATAACTTTTCCACCGACCTTTTGAAGGAAAACAATGTGCCTTCCAAATCGACGCGATGCAGTATGCGTGGTATTCGTTTAGGTCGGCTTCTGTACTAGAGCATCTTGTTGCAGAACGCGGTCTTCGTGATGTGACTGAGCATGTTGAACGCTTCGTTAACAGTATTTGATTATAGACTTGGTACAAGCATATATGGAACTTATCGCTGCAATCAAAAATTGTTGTGCATGACTGAACATCCGTTCTATGAGCAGTCGGCGTCTATCACTAACAGCCTTGTCAACTCTTGCGGTTCATTCGATTCGCTGTTTTGCAAATCTGTTCAGTAGCTTATCCACGATCTTCAAGTGAGGAAAACGTTGCTGACTTTACGTGATGATCATGATCCAATGGGATTTGGATCGGGTCCCAAAGCTCCGGTGCCCGATGGATGTTATTCTGTAGTACTCTTCATCCAGCAGAAGTTAGTTTGCAAAGCTAAAATTAGTTCCAAAAAGCATTTTAAATATCGTATAGGCCACAAGGCAGAGCCCAATTTGCACAAAATTGCTGACCATTTGTTCTGAAGAACGTAATTTGGTTTTATTCGTTAACTGATTCGTAAGTTCTTTTCGATCAACCCATTATAATATGTGCTGGCCTCAGATTTGTTTACTGTGGGCAGTGGTACAGGATGGAGTGTTAAAATGGGCTTCCGTTTGAGAATTTAAGAATTTGATGCCTACAACACATAGGTTGTGCGTGTTGTATGCATGTTCCTAAAGGATCGGTGAGAGCATCAACGTGGGAGTTCGCGTATAATAAAAGGTACGATATCTACGTAGTGCAGTTCAGTTGAAATGTCATTGCGTAGCTGACAGCTGATTGACTTTTCTCTCTTCATAAATTTTTGTTGTATTCGCAGCATAAACAGGTTGTCTGATTGGCTGTGTTAGGCGAGCAATCACGGCAACGGATCGAAGACACTGAAATTCATTTCTTGCCTCGCGCCTTCGTCATCCTCAGGATTCGACTTCCAACGTAAACTGCGTCTCCACTTTCGGCACGGCATCTCAATTCAGTTCCGCTTATATCCGTTGCCGTTCGAATTTTAATCCTCTCTTGAGAGACATCAATTCACATGATCCCTGTTTCGCTTAGCTTTAACCATTTTCCAAAAAGAGTCATTCTATGATCTAAAATGTTGCCTTCGTCAGAGTGAAAGTTCCAGGGTTCAGAGCTGTTAAACTAATTAGACCAATCACTGTTTCGATTTCTAACCAATTAATGATGAATACTGCTAGAAATGTTCGAAGAATATTCATTTGTCCACAATAAAGTAGATAAAAGTGGGTGTCGTTATTTTTTTGTCGCGCGTGATTAAATTTAAGTTGTACTATATCGATGAAACAGAATCCTTTGCTTTAATCATTACTTATCTGAGTTTCAGAAATGCGCTTGAATACATGAACGCTCTGTTTACCAAACTCTTACAATTTATTATCTCATTTAGCGCATCTTATTTGCCTCATTACCTCGTATAATGTTGAAGGCACAAAGCGAGTAAGCTTGCATATGTGTATGCGTCTATGTATATTCGTTTATTGAGATTTTTCTATTGATTTTTTTAAGAAAAAGAATCATTACCCAACATGAATGACCAGACTATTCCGATGAATCAAACTGTTCGTGGATTAGAAAACATTGCATCAACTCAGTAGGATGTAATTACTAATTTTATAGCAGCACCAGCGATATAAAGACTCCAGAGCCGAGAAGCACTTCTCAGTTCACTTCAAGTGTCATATCGGATTGGAGTTTCTGAAGGTCTGCTGACGCGGAACAAGAATTTTCTCAGGGCCGTAAATTTTTCTGGATAAAATAAAGAAACACCATATGTTTTCCAGACATTTTAAATCAGATGTGTGCAACCAACTCGCAGCTTATGAATTAGGTGGAAGCATCATTGGTTTGCGATTCTGGTGCTGTAAAAGAGGTCCTGCAATATGTTCAATCCTCTTTTTTCCACCCGTATATCCTTAAATTTAATGACGTCGGAGCTGCAACTATGCGTCATTTTCCAGGAAAACAAGAATTAGCCAGAACCTCCGAAAACCAGAACGAAGATAGCGACTTCAGGAAAAAAACTGGTTTGCGGCACCTTTTTAATCAAGCTGCTCTCTTATTCTTCAATTGTTTGGTTGAGGAATCGCTGACCTCTTTTTCAAACTGTTCTATATATTGAATAGCTGTGATTGTTTAAATCTCTTTTTGCTCTCTGCTCTGTTCAGTTTTTGTATATGTGATTTTTTCCGAGAATTTTTTAAAAAATCGCTAGGAAATTTATGAAATGCTGAATCTGTCATGAGTAAAGAGCAGTGAGCTCCTATCAGAGCAATCATTTCTTTAAGTGCAGTTGAGAAACAGAATGTTGTTCAGTTTCTACAAAGTAATACTTTGTGCACTCTCATTAGCATGGTAACAGTATTGACGCAGCCAAGGCATGTACGAAATGTTGCCAGTTTTTTGAAGAGGCATTATAGACCATTGCTAGAACCGTTGTAATCGTCAGCTGCATACTGCATACATGGAATTGTTAAAACTCTGCATTTAACGGGGAAGAAGTCTTGCATTTAATTGGCAAACTATTCAAATCCAGGGCGTTTTTTTTTGGGAAGATGGGGAGGGAGAGGGGATTAAGTTGTTTGGTCCTCCCCAGACCTCACGAAAATTTGTCGTATGCTGACCACGTCTTGGTAAAAATTCTCACATTCTGTCTAAATTCTATTTGCAATTGTGGAATTTGGTCAATGTCATGAAGAAATTGTCATCTTGTCACCAAATCCTAAGGCGGCTGGCAAATTCTGATTAACTTGATTTAGCCACGTTCAGAAATATTTTTACTGATGTGCCTTTTTATAGCAGTTTAGAATGTGCGAATATAAACGTCAATATCAATTACCTGAGAGCGAACTAAGCAGTCAACAATTTCAGCATGCCACCGGTGTCGAGCATGTTGCATCTAAATGACAGTTCAGAATTCGGCAGAATAATTTATACTATGGCGATTCTTTTGATGTTCGCAGCAGTAATTCTATTGCTCATGGTGCGCACCATACGACGCGAGAACACCGAATTTGAGGCAAGTACAGATGCGAAGTTTTTACGGCGTTAAGAGGTTATTATGCCTTCAGCTTATTTGCCAACAAGTGCTGCGGATTGCTAAGCGGTCAGAATCTTAAATAAGCTCACCAAATGTCTAGCGTCGTCCTTCAATTGTACGGTACACCGAACGCGTTCATCGCCAAATTTTATGTTCGAGTAAAGGGGTCTTGCCAAGGCTGTTGTGAGCATCGCTATCAACTTGTTAGGGATTTGCAAACAACATTTTTGAAGTTGTGCTTATGGTCATAGTTTTATGCAAGTCACTTTCTCCTTCCTCGCTAGGTTTAGCGGCAAAAAACTACGGAATTCCTCGCACACAGCAAAATCAGCTACACACATTTTGGAAACTATAAAGTGAAACGCTTTAGCACTGTTCGTTTGCTATACGCAACGGTTGTACAATGCGATTTTGTTATAGACGAATGATGAAGAATGCGGCCAACAGTGCTTATATTAATATTCTAAGAGGGAATCTTTTGTGCAATTCTATTTTGAAAAGAGAGTCGTCGAAATCACAAAGAGTGCAGAGAGTAGCCATTAGTGCAGTTGTTTTTAAGTGGTGCGTTGTGACCCTTCCACCTAAATTTATTGGCACAGTGATGGAGAAGGTATAATTGGAGGTACTGGACCACAAAGACTTGCTTCTTCACATTACACTTTCCATCATTTCACGGCTTCCGAAATTAATTTTTTTTGGGAAGATGGGGAGGGAGAGGGGATTAAGTTGTTTGGTCCTCCCCAGACCTCACGAAAATTTGTCGTATGCTGACCACGTCTTGGTAAAAATTCTCACATTCTGTCTAAATTCTATTTGCAATTGTGGAATTTGGTCAATGTCATGAAGAAATTGTCATCTTGTCACCAAATCCTAAGGCGGCTGGCAAATTCTGATTAACTTGATTTAGCCACGTTCAGAAATATTTTTACTGATGTGCCTTTTTATAGCAGTTTAGAATGTGCGAATATAAACGTCAATATCAATTACCTGAGAGCGAACTAAGCAGTCAACAATTTCAGCATGCCACCGGTGTCGAGCATGTTGCATCTAAATGACAGTTCAGAATTCGGCAGAATAATTTATACTATGGCGATTCTTTTGATGTTCGCAGCAGTAATTCTATTGCTCATGGTGCGCACCATACGACGCGAGAACACCGAATTTGAGGCAAGTACAGATGCGAAGTTTTTACGGCGTTAAGAGGTTATTATGCCTTCAGCTTATTTGCCAACAAGTGCTGCGGATTGCTAAGCGGTCAGAATCTTAAATAAGCTCACCAAATGTCTAGCGTCGTCCTTCAATTGTACGGTACACCGAACGCGTTCATCGCCAAATTTTATGTTCGAGTAAAGGGGTCTTGCCAAGGCTGTTGTGAGCATCGCTATCAACTTGTTAGGGATTTGCAAACAACATTTTTGAAGTTGTGCTTATGGTCATAGTTTTATGCAAGTCACTTTCTCCTTCCTCGCTAGGTTTAGCGGCAAAAAACTACGGAATTCCTCGCACACAGCAAAATCAGCTACACACATTTTGGAAACTATAAAGTGAAACGCTTTAGCACTGTTCGTTTGCTATACGCAACGGTTGTACAATGCGATTTTGTTATAGACGAATGATGAAGAATGCGGCCAACAGTGCTTATATTAATATTCTAAGAGGGAATCTTTTGTGCAATTCTATTTTGAAAAGAGAGTCGTCGAAATCACAAAGAGTGCAGAGAGTAGCCATTAGTGCAGTTGTTTTTAAGTGGTGCGTTGTGACCCTTCCACCTAAATTTATTGGCACAGTGATGGAGAAGGTATAATTGGAGGTACTGGACCACAAAGACTTGCTTCTTCACATTACACTTTCCATCATTTCACGGCTTCCGAAATTAAAACCACTCTAAAGCAACTTTTTTGACATTTTGCGATCGCACATCTCAGGGCTGCTTCTACAAGAATCCCATCATCTTTTAAGCCTGCTGCCGTCCAGACTTGACCATACAGCTCACCAGTAACAGTGGAACAAATTTAAAGAGTTCACCATTTGGTCAGGAAAGTGAAGACGCGCTCACAATTGTTAAGCACTGTATCCGCGCACCGTTTGCATAAACATACGGCGCACGGATACAGTGCTTAACAATTGTGATTAGCGCGTCTTCAGGCGCTCGTTCAATGTCTTCGATTTGCTGTTGCCTCAGAACAGACGCACTATACCTCCGACGAAGTAGCGACAAATGTGCGTGATACGCCTTCCTTGTCTTCTTTCACTAGTTAATATTCTTTGTTCAGTGAATGAAGAACTGAGTTAAAAATGAAGAAAAGTTTATTGAAGATATTGAAGATGGGCTATGATAGAAAACAGTGATAAACATGCAGTCAACAGCACAGCGACCCAAATTTGCAATCATATCGAATGGTGCCATTGTGAAAGCGCAAAATGACAATTCATTTGTTGGAAAGGAAATGTTCTTTTAAGTTTTAAAGTAATAAAAGAAATGAATCTCATATATTGTCTACATGCTATATTTCGCCCACGACACTTTTGTTTTTGTCAGTGGCATTCACCGTCGGCGTCAGCGTTGCAATCTTCAGATGGAAAACCTTTTGGACGCGATGCGCTTTCGTGAGGAGTTGGATTTGGAACGCCGTCGAAAACGACGTCTTCTGAAGACGAAGCGAAGAGTGTCTGCCTGGCTGATGAAGACGCACGCAAATGAATCACAGAAATATTGGCATAGTAGCCCACAGTTGATCGTCTCGAACAGTACCACTGTGCGGTATGCCGTTATAGAATTTATTTGCGTTGGTTGCACCTTGCAAGGTTACGTTGATGGGAGTCATGCATTATGTTCAGCATTCCCAAATAAATTCATTCATTGCTTTTTAATTTCGGCAATATTAATTGGGATGTGTTGACTCAACTTCCGGTATTCGACCAGCATCACACGTTTCAGCTTTTGATGTGGTCAGAATATCGTGGGCAACAAAATTCATAAAGAATTTTTTCGCACAACTGTGCCTTCAACAAAGCGGTGAATCTACTTATGGATCAAACTGCGCTTCATTGCTATTCCTAGCAGACAGAAAATAACCTAACTCGATAACAAGGTGTTTAATGTTTATTTTAAAATCATTTGAGACCATCATTATATATTTGTAGACTTTTTATAAACTATCATCAAATGTTTTTTTTACTCTGAGATGTTGTTTTCAGCTCGACATCATATATTCCTGAGATTGTCGTTACACCGAACAGCGAAGATGCCCTCTCAATAGCGAATATGTGTCGTTCACGTACCCCGTCGTTGTCGCTAATGTTCGATTTTGGAAATCCTAGTCGAAAAACACCGAGGTCGGCACAATCCGAACTAAACCTCAGTAGGGACCTCTCCAACTTAGACTTTGTTGAGAAGCCAGTAATCAACGTCAAGCCGAACGTTACGGTGACATTCGACACCAGCTTACGGCACAGCAGTCTTCACACTGTCGACTATCAACGCAGCGATTCTGATAGTATTTCATCTACATCCTGCTAGTAGTTTTTATTTGCGTATCAGTTTCGGTAGTTCCTGCAGTCAGTTTCGTATACCAGGAACCTTCGTAAGCAGCAAGCCGTTCCACCGTTTTTGTGGCGATTCTCATATATAAAAACCCAGCGCATTTTTAAACGAGTGGTTTCTTTATGCAATATGAAATGGTTAAGAAAAAGCCTTACTTTATTTGTTAGTTTGGAATTAAACTGGTTAGTCTGTGCAAAGTTTGTTTTATTCGAAGTTTCGTAATTTTCGTTTCGTGAATTTTGCTCTTGTTGCTTCAAATATCGCGGAAAACTTGAACCGGTGGACCCTTGACATGACAGCGAGAAAAAATTGGCGGGTGTTGAAGCTTTAAACTTAATGTTAAAGTAAGCAGTCTGGGGAGACTTATGTGAATTAAGGTTAACCAGGAGGGGAAACATAGGCATTTTATGGCATTTAGGAAATTACAACGAGCTATACAATAAGAAAGGACATTGGCATCTTGTTATTTGTTGAAATTCTACCGAAAAAAAGTCGTTATATGGACCCGTCACCCCCCGAAACCATGGGTTTTGTTGAGTTGCACAAAACGACACAGCCACTAACGATTGCTAACGTTTTCCGACGTTATCCGATGAGTGCGACAACCAGAAGAGCGTATATATTTGTTCGTTTTGAGTAGGGGCAATTGTTTTAAACGTTTGCATGCATGGAATAACGCTGTGTGAGAATAAAACTCATTCTGTCCTGAGATAATGCGTTCAGTGAAAATCTATTCTGAGCGCAGTTGAAGTAAAGCTGGCACTTTTGGGCGAAATTAGTCTTGCACCAAAGCAGTTTTGTTCGTCATTCCGCTTAGTGGAGAGGTGTTTCGTTTTCCACTGATCCGGTTTACAAATTTATTTGCTCATGGTGACCGGCTGCTATTTGAGTATGCCGATGATTAGTTCCTGATATCCTCTAAAAATGCAGTTTCAACCATCGTTCTTGGGGTTTTTTTTTAGATGGGATGAACGACTGATGGATATGAAGATGTATAATGCAGAAATGTCGTGAAGTATGGCCGTTAGAGTTGCGTCATCGTTATAAACTTTTGCTACCCGTAATGAATCAAGTGCCGACATAAGTTGCCCTCCTGATTGTATGTATTTGAAACGGCATATGCCGTTTCAAATACATACAATATAGGAACGGCATATGCTCTATAACGCATTCTAATGCTTCAAGTTTGATCTCCATAGCTGATGGGTTATGGGATGGTTCGCTTTTAAGGAGGTCATCCAAGGCGCCAGAGATCAAGGTATAAGTCCTTGTCAACTGGTTCATTCAACTGTTGAGTCGATACGAATGCGAAATTGGGGGAGAGAGCGTTTCTGAGCTTCGTTTTTCCCTTCCTGATTCTTTCTTTACGTCAATTGTGTCGGAATCCGATCATTGTGTGGAACTCAAATGTATTTCAAACTCTTACAATGCAGATTCTGTCAGCGAGTAACTGAGATGACACAATACTTGCAAGCATGTTTTCAACTGTATATCTATACTTCATCTAATATATTCTTGTCACTTGTCTGTACAATGTCTTATAGGTATCATCAGTACTATCGATTTAAAACCACTAATAGCTCGAATGATTGGGCGTATCACAGGTAATTTAGATGTGTTCGGTTCGGAACTCATACGCTGAAAATGTTTTATTGTGTTGGCTTGGCTCATATTTGTACAATGTTTACGTCCCTTGTGAAAAATATTGTGCGCCCTAGAAGGCGGCTCTTTTGCTAAAGTTGAGAAGGCAAATTTTAAAAAGAAATTTTCCAATATATGCGAAATATGTCTGTTACAACAGCAGCAGCACCAACATGTTTGTCGTGCAGACAGGTGTTTTAGGCGCTCGTTTTTATGCACTTTGCAAATTTGCACTGCAAGAGTTCACTTTTCATTTGTTTATGATGTGTTATTTGTTGGAGACGAAGGATGGGAGATATTGGCACTTCGGCGCGTGAGCTTGGCACGCTGTTTGAGGGGAGAGGGGGAAGGGGAGCGGAAGGCTTTAGAACGCTCCAGCTAATGTGAGCTTGATTTTTTCCTGCCAAAACAACTGTCTTCATTCGAGTTCGTACTAAGCTCCGTTCTGCAGTTTGTTTAGACCACTGTAGTTTGCAAAAACACCAATCACCTTCAGCTTTTCTTCCAACTTCAATAATCATTTGTTGCAACGGAAATTGTGGAATCCCACTTTTTTCGGCCCAGAACTGCTTCTTCTTCATGAAAGATGAGCACCGCCAATTACGCGCCCAAAAATCCATGACTTTTCAAAAGTAATGGGAGACTCCGATCAGTCAAGGAGCTGACCTCGAGACCATTGTTTTCGCAGGAATCAGAGTTCATAGTTGTCTTTGGTCATAGTGGAGTCGAAGTTACCCTTCCGGTCATGTTCCATCATTGAAGTCCTCTTTCAATGCCTTTTGGAGGTGAAGGAAATGCTGCGACGGCACTAATCCTCATTGCCTCTCCCCTCTTCTGCTCACCTGCCGCGCACTTTTGCTCCACTCTAGCGCTAACATTCTGCATTCTTCTCCAACACTTGTATGCGTTTTTTCCTTTGATCTTTACTTCTCTCTTGCGAGCTAAATTGCTGCTATGGCAAAGTGTGTAACATGTACATTTATGGTCGTCGAGTCGTCGACATTTTAGAGATCAAGCATGAAAATTTGATTATTTCTGCATCATTTGTGTTAAGTACACCCGTCTCTCTGAGAAAGCTGTCGTTGTGGCATCACAATATTTTAAAAGAATTTTTTCCAAACTTTACAAAACCGGAATTAGCTCATCTTACCAGAAACGATGTGCAAAACTGAACAAATCTCAGACATCTCTCACATGACCTCATACGTATCTGCATAGTTTACCGAAATCAATGCTTCTTTTTTTCATTCGAAGAAACATTAAGTCTGCCTCTTAAAACATCTTGTTTAAAAATGAAGAGACGGGCAAATTTGCTGGGCTTATATGTCTAATTCTTCGTAAGGTATTACTGTTATGGGAAACTAGTTTCCGCAAATCTTTGTTTGAGTTATGCTGTATTTTCCTTCGCATAGACTGTTGCTCAAATTTCTTTTGTTGGTTTCGAAAATTTTGGACAGGGAAGCAAAGCCAAATGAAAATTAACACCTTTTGTATTTGCGTTTTGAACAGTGAATCGATAAGTTCCCGTCATTTGTATGCGTTTCTCGATAATGGATGCATCTTTGGGTGGCGAGCGTCTCAATAGGGCAGTAATGCGCATATGCGATGTTGATATTAATTGTGTTTACTCGAAGCGACAGGCATATCACCTTTGTGCAAATTGATTTACTTCATATACCGGCAACAGAGTGTTTTGATTTGCTCGTAGAGTGATTGCGTGCAATGGCGTCGTCATCAATTGCTAATCACTGAATGGTGTGTTCGTCGATGTTTATTCTTCTTAAAGGGCAATCCGTGGCATACTTGCCGTATGTTGGTGGTTGACGTGTTCGTTTTTATGAAGGGCCTCTTGTTAGCTGCTTCACATGCCTTTCTTGAACCACTTTACGGTCTTGCCTTCTCTAATTTCGGACAATTTTAGATGCTGATTTCCAAGCTCCAAATTTCTTGTGCAACTTTACTTTGCAGCTCATCGCGTTAAAAAATTCACCTGCTTGCGAGGATTGTAATAATATATTTAATGTGCGATCAGAAGTCTTCGTTGTCAAGAAGTGGAAAAAAGAAAACTGAGTGCTCAACTGAATGAGTGTGCATGATGTTCGAGTGAAGCAATACTTTCAATGAATTATGCGAAAAAATATTTGCAAAAAATCTCTATTTGTAGGTCGTATAGTCACATCAGTATGAGTTTTATGTGTTGCTATTACACCTTTTATGCAGATCATACTAAATCGAGATGTGAAACTTCGTTTCGGTTGACCGGCCGAGTCACCGTAGAGGGACTAAGTTTTCTGCGTTGTCTATATTAAGGGACATCTTATTATACAAATAAACACAAGCGATTGGCACATTTCACTTCGGATTGCCATGCTGAAGATCTCATTTTTATTCGTAGGGTGTGCGGTACTTTTTGACCCTTCATTTAAGAGAGTAAGTATATGACGTACTGCATGCCTATCTACCGCTACCGATGACGGCAGCGACGGTTTTTTCCCTTACAAACGTAGCACTGAATACCAGCTTAAAAACGGGCGGTTTTCGGAAACGTTCAGAAATTCGGTGCTGTGTAAGTGCAACAGCGGTGTAATGGATTACCAGCTTCCAAGGGCTTATAGACCCGACAACAGGGACGTTGGGGCAGCAGGGAAGGGAAGCGGATGAAGGAAGGGGGCAGTTGCCTCCCATTGAATTTTCATTGAAACAAAGACTGTTCTGCAAACCATTCAGCAGTGATTGTTCTGACTTTTCTGCTCATCTTCGTACCTACGCTAATGAATTTAACAAACAACGATTTGTTAAAATACAACTTTTTGTACAAACTACAGCTGCCAATAAACGTAACTGAGAACGCGAGAAAAGGCTGCAGAAAAAACCGAGGACAGGAGTGAAGAGACAGGGAGGGGAATGAGTAGTGTACCTTTTGGAAGTGGGAAAGGATGGGGAAGGAGTTCCTTTCGGCTTTTCCCCTACGTTTCCTTTCTCCTTCCATCCTTTCACGTCTCACCGTCTCCCTTTCCCCTCCCCCCTTTCAAAGTTTTCGTTTATACGCGCCCATCTGGGGGATAGCGGCATCCTCGACAAATTAGGCAATTCTTAGACAACGGTCTTCTTTATAGCAAAATAATATTGATATATCATTTTATCGTCTCTTTTTTTTGATATCATATCATCATTTTAGATCGACAGGCAAGAACTGCTTTTGCTACAGCATACTGGAAAAAACAACACCCTGCTTATTTAGAGAAATCGTATTTTCTGAGTAGATCTGATTGGCTGAAAAATTTTGTTGCATTCAATAAAGATTAATTGATTTCTTTAGCTAATGCATACCGGAAAAAATAGTTACTGCCATTTCGAGAGGCGCTAGCGATCATATGTTGCTTAACGCATTTAAAAATAGGGTTGTCGATTGTTCCCTGAAAATATTTCGTCTTGTTCAAAACTTGGCTGCTTTCCTGCGTGCTATTAATTTTGTCCTGATAGGTTTTGCACATCAACAGATATAGCCATCTCATAGCTTCTATGTTTTGTATCAGACTGTGAACGAGACCTGTTCGTTGTGAGTGGGGCTGTTAATCGGTAGCGCTTTCGTTGAGACAATTAAGAGTTTATGAAGGGAATGCTTAGTGCTATCCGCTCATATATACGTAACCATGGCAGAGTGTTCAGCGTCTCAGCCGAAGCTACTACTGTTTCGAGGTTTGCACGCAAGCGTTGCCAATAAATGGGAAAGCACTTCGGTCGCGAGCGGACAATCTTTCCACATCGCTTACTGAGACGTGTACTTCGATCAAGTTTCCTGACTTTTACTTCATTTCATTTATTTTTTTCATTTTTTGTAGTTTTTTTAAAACTTTAAATGTCTGTTCTCATTCGGCTTTTCCTTCCTAAGTCGATGGATAGGCTTGGAACTAATAAGGAGTGAATCTGTGATGCAAATATATCTACCTGACTACATGACTCCAGCTTCAGAGATTGTCAAACTGAGCTATCAAAAAAGACAATGCATGAATGCATGCGTTCGTATATATGCACAGATATGGCATCGCCATAAAGCTATTTGCAAATAGAAAATTGTCGAAGTGCTTGGCGAGAGGTTGGCCGGCTGTCGTGTTATTTGATTCGTTGAAAAGTTGGTTCGTGCGAGCGTCGTGGTAGGCTGTTAAAAACGTTGCATCTTGTCGCCAAGCTGCTTTCGTTTCCCTGATTTAGGTTTTGGTTGTGCCTTTATTTGGTCGGGTTCGTAACGATTCGTGCCTCCACTCTATCTGACAATCCATCATTGTAATGCTGTTGTTACAGCTGATCTACTAAAAGCAGTTTTAGATTAGTTCGAGAAGCATATATATACTCGTTTTAACGCTTTAATAAATTTTTCAAAAGTCATTTAATATATATCATATATCTGTGACAGCTGAAAACGAAGACCATCTTCCTTTTCCTCGTTCAGTTCGGCACAGTTTCATTTAACAATATCCTGCACAAATTTCGTAATAAGCGTGTCCCTCATCTTTCTTAGCTGACGCAAACTGCTCTCTAATCAGCGCCGTTCGGTTTTACTTAAACTCACTCGTTCTGGTACAGAACATTGATACGGTGTTTTCGCCTCAAAATGATCCGAAATTCGATTCCCAATCATATTTCCCGCGAGATATCTCAAAAGCGTTGAAATTCGAGTACGAAGTGTTGCTAGCATCACAGCAGTGCGTCGTTTTGGCGGTTCACATGGCAAGTGAGTTTAAGAACCACCCTGTGGCATCAAAAATTGCTGTCCAAGTCAATTCGTATTTCAGTTTTTTGAAAAGTCATTCGAATCTCCAAAAGAATTAGCTCTTCACAAGCCTGCGTCGGCACTCCCAAAGTGAATAAAACGTAGAAACAAAATAGGATTTTCTTTAGGCAATAAGTTTGAGGTAATAATTATGGTAAGGTATCAAAGTACATGTCACTAAGAATTTGTTTCCCTGCGACATGCAACTGCAAGCAGGGAGGTACCGTATTATCAATATGAATGGAGCGGCTATGTGCTTGGAGCGGGCGCGTTTGCATGCGTACTACGTTTCATTACTACTTCTGCGTCTGTGTTCAGTCCCATTCGCAGCTCATTTCGAAAAAATCTATGCCGCACCACGAACGCCGTAAATGCCGATGCTTGGAGGGTAGTTGCTGTTTGCAGTGACGTTTAGGGTATTGCCCTAAGGATATGAGCACGTGACTTGGGACGTATTCTGGAACAGATGTCTTCTTCATTTGAGCTCAGAGCAATAAGCGTCGATGAGGTCTGGGAAGGGAGGCAGGCTGGGGATACTGTCGCAGAAAATCCAAAGAGTTCTTCGAGAATTACCTGAAGGTTGTGTTTAAGGCATGCAAAATCTGCTCAGTACATTCATCTTGAGCATTACTAGTAAAGGTGCGCAAACTCAAGGCCATCAAGACAATGGCGATGGCCGATAGCGTTGGCTCGATCGATTCGACGATCGTTGCAAGCATCTACGTCATTCGTCTCTCGTTCGCTCCAATCCATTTAGTCGTGCTTTCTCTGCTCTCACCTTGTGTTTGCTTTGCCGAAACGGTGTCTTCTTACGATCAAATCGTCCTTTTTAAACAGCTATAGCCAGTCACAGATGCGGTTCTCTTCATCCTGCAGAGCATCAAAACTTCCAATGTCTTTTTACCTTTAGGTATGGCGTCACACGACGTCACGACAAAGTAGGCGATTTAGGCGTGAAGCTTTAAAGTAATGCAGTGGTTCTCTTTGATGTCGTAATCAGATGAACGAATTTGTATTTCAGTTTATCTGCAGGCGCAATAACTGGTCTCAGAAGCATTCAATTTTTTTATTCATTTATGCTCATCTTTTAATCGTTTTGCTTCTGTCTATATTTCCCTTCTTTGAGGAACAATGCACTGGTGGGTACATACACCGTAATTAATTTGCCGATGAGGTTGTTGACGAAACGAAGAGAATGGGACCTAGAAGCAGTGTTTCAGCAGTAGGCTTAAAGCATAACTGCGCTCCTTATTCACCAGTCACTGCTGCTTTTGCAGCGCTCAAGTGCGATATTTCAAAGTGCTGCGCGTTTGGCGACGATGGTGCTCTGAGCTGCAATTAGCGATGCTTAGCTGCCAACATTGCCATTCAATCAGCATGCTCATTCTAATTCATTTTTATGTGACATTTCGGTCGACTTCATTCATTTAGTTTGTGTTTTCTGATTGTCACCCGATGGATCTATTCCGAAAACATCGTGCCGCGCTTGACGAAGCTGCGAATCGCAAAAGCGGATTGAAATTCTCGTAAATGTGCAAAAATAATTACAGCTATTCACTGCCACCAAATTTCACTTTTACGTACTATGACTTGTCTAAAAATGTTATAGCTGAATTCATGAACTGTGGCAGCTTAAAGCTCGTGCAGAGAGGATGAGAAAAGTGAGTATTACATCCTTCATGCGTATCACATTAAGTGATAAAGTAAAACTTTGGTGCTCGTGAAAAGCCAGTGTCGAAAGATGCAGTAAGAAAATAATCTTGATCATTTAGGAAATTGAGAAGTGTGCTGACGGCCTTAGAATACTATATTATCTTGAATAGAAGCTGTGGGGTTTCTGGGTTTACGATGCTTTAAGAAGGGTGCCTATTAGAAGGAGGGAGTCTATTCAGGCGAAACTTCTACCTTTTGTGACACGCAAGAGGCGAAAGCTTTGCCCACTTAAGTTTGTTTATAAGTTTAAAAAAAACTTATAACTTGGCATAAACCCATTTGTTTTAAGCATTAACAGTAGCAGCAGCTTCTGTTTTTCGCGGCTTCTATACTCGAAAATGGCTTGTAATGAAAGATTCATATACTCATGTATATATCGGCTTTTGTTTTTCATATCCCTCTTCTTGTTTCTTTGCATTTGAGGTTGCACTTCTGGGGTATAGAAAGTGTACGAATTCATTGCATATCGAACAGCGCAGTAAGCAGATGCCTGTGCTATAAATGTCACAGAGCAGGCGGTCGCAACGTTAAGTAATGTCGCCATGCTGCTGTCTACGCAATGTCCAGTCTTTTGTTTTTGCATAAATTTCTTAATTGTTATGCCGTTAAGTGAGGATGTTATTTGTAATTATACTTGCTCCTTTTCTGCTGTGATATAAAATGCATAAGAAAGTTGCTGTCGATAATTTTGACCGCTATTCTTGGTGTGACTCTTTTCGTACGAATATTGGGTGTTTGAAAATTTAAAAGAAAAGGATTTTTGCATCAAAATAAATGTGTGAAATGAAAACCTGAATGGTCATAAAAGGATACCGTTCTTCAGAGCATGCTACTATATTGCCTCAGCTGGCTTCCTCGGAGGGCAGCATCGGCGAAGAGACATTTAGAAAGCTTCAGGCTGCTTGCTGTTTTCCTTCCACGCATCTAATAGTTTGGTAACTGCTGCTGCGTTGCTGTTGTGCATAAATGAGGGGGTCTTTTCAATGAGTAGCGCCAACAAAGGCCGACTTATTTTGCAACTGCCCCCCT
>JPKZ01001201.1:264639-279522 GCA_000803305.1 Toxocara canis | reverse complement strand
TACCTTTCCCGATATTTGTTCTTGTCGATAACTCAGAGCGTCGAGCGATGCTTGCTCATGCTCATACAATCTGCTTGTAGTAACACCCTTGATGCTGTTCGCTGATACTTCGTCAGCGTTTAGTTTTTCAACTGGCTTCTTCTGAGGCGGCCTAATGATCGCTTCATTCATAGCACTATTCATGATTATTCGTGATTTGGAGATGATCGATGATGCATCCGAATTGATTTATTAGCGGAATGTTTCAGCATTAAACAATCATCAGCCACCGGCAAAGATGAAACAAAAAATGCATGCATATGCATAAGCCGTGAAGGGAAAATTCTCTATGGAATGTATAGTTGGCGCCCTATGAACACACGCTATACATGCTTCCGTACAACACCAGTGCGCAGTTAAATTAGTGTATGTGCTCCGTGCCCTCAACCGAAATTCGTCAGTTGAGTCACCATATCCTGGTCTGTGCACTCAAAGTGCCTGCAAGCGTGCCACATTCTGCAAACTAACTTATGTGCGCATTACGGGTCCGTAACAGCAACGGAGTTGCTTGTGAACGCGTTTATTAAGAGAACACCATTCTTCACTATTACTGTTTAACTTTTCAGGTGCTTGAGCGCACTTGTTTGGCTTTGACCCGCACGTTTGGTTTAGTTGTGTATAACTCTTGTGAGGTGCATAATGTCGATCCGAGATGCTTAACAGGACAACAAGGTGTGATTCATTGATAAGTTCTTCGTTGATATTTTCGCACTTCCATGGATCAGTTTTGAAATTTACTCATGGAACGAGCATTATGTATTCTTCATGATAGCACACAAAGTATGAAATAAAATTAACTCTGAACTATGTTAGTGCACATTCTATGCGCAGTGTTTTTCGTAGAAACATTTCAGTTTGACTTTGCAGGTAAGTAGAATTTTGTTGCCATTTGGCAGATTGATCGTCTCATAACTGCTCTTTAACTCGTTCGGCAATCACGTATCGTTTCACTTACCAAATTAACTTCTCACTGAAATTTGTCTGCGACGACATTGTTTTCATACAGAGAGTATTCCTCTCTGCGCACGCTATGTGCAGTCGGATTGCGTGAGCTTCATTAGATAGTAGTGGTATGAACTTACATATAGCTCTTTGAGCGCATACCACCAGCCTTTAAGTGCTACTGGCTTGACTGTTAGAATTATAATTAATGATAAGAATATTGCATTTTCCTAATCTTAGTGGGGAAAGAGATTACATGTTCTAGGAAAGAAAAGCCCGTTTGATCACTGAAAGGGTAAGAGCGTGACTTTAAGTCGCCTGGTTAATAGATTATATTTTAAGGATAATTTGCTATAAAGTTTAGATTTAAATATATTAACGGCGAGTCAAGTATGGCATTCCACCTGTACTCCACCGTTTTTACATTGCAACCAAGACAATATCGATGTCAGCCGTTTTACGCTTCTCGTTCCTTATGTTCTTTAGGCTCACAACGTGCTCTGCCGTTTACATTCTAAGAGCTTGAATTGATCGTCATATATATGTGAACCGCTGAAGTAGCTGCTGTATGAGAAAAGGCACAAAATTTGTTTGTCACCATTGGCAACCAACTGCGTGACGATGGGCCGCTGAAAAAGAAATCGTGCGTGTGAAGTTGGTGGGAGCGAAACTTCTTGTAATTTTACCTCTTCACAATATTTTGCGGATCCTTTGGGAGCTAATGTGTTAGAAGTCAAAAAATAAAAATAAAAAGTTGGCATAGGTCTTTTCGATTACGCTCCTTTGTGGTTCCACCACTCGTATATGGCATGCCACTACTCATAAACTTCTTTCAGTGACCTAGCAGAAAACAGGGGAGTAAAACCGTTTCTATCTCGCACTGGCTGAGAAATCTCTTTTCAATCCTCCAGGAACGACTTTTCGGAAAGGCCGCTTGACGCGTCATAAATTCTCAGCTGCTCTCAACGGCGGTGGGAGATTCTTTTGGCGACGGAAGATTGTGGGAGAGGTTTCAGAGAAAGTATTGCTGCCATGAAGTTCCTTTCGAAACATTTCACACATAATAAACCTCGGTTTATCACCAATGCTGATCATTCATATAGGAATCGAGATCATTCCAACACATTGAGTCTATTGATCTAAACCAGTGGTCATCATCTTAGGAGTAAGCACACAAATGGAGGTCATTTGAAAACTTAAGGTTGTATTTCTCGATTAAATTCAGTGCCTTAAAAAGCAGTGGGGTTTCCCAATCAAAGCGTAAAATCCTTGCAGTGGCTGTGTAACGGAAAACGTTGAGACATGGTGGAAGCGAGGGAAGGCGAGAGAGCTAACAACTCCTGGTAGCAGTTTGGAGGGCGGTAGGCAGGAGAGAAGTTCGCGTTCGTTGACCTAAGAAAAGTGGGTGATGTACGCATGTTTCAAGTACTAATCGATGCTCGATAGAGAAACGCAGCCTCGATACGAATCATTTTTGTAGATTGTGTAAGAAAAACATAATCAGCGTTGTGAGCTGAGTTCGCATTTCAGCCCCGTTCAGTTCATTTCCGGATGCCATCATTCATAAGCGAGTCCCGTCTTTTTGCGCTGTTTCACCGCTTCCTCTGTGAGATCATGTTTATTGGGATTTTCAAATCCTTGTAAAGATGCTTTAATTTCAGTGCTCTTTTTCAATATCATTTCGTATCTGTTTACTTGGGTATTTTCCGTTGTTGCGTGCGACCTGTTTTAAAATTTTGTGGCCTTCATAGAAGTAGCCAATTTTTGAGGGAAGAGGAGATAGACACACTCAAAATAGAAGAGAAAACGTGTCTGCAAGAGAAAGGTAGTGGAAATTCAATACCACTGCAGTTGATTCGAGTGAATCTTCGACAAGAAGCTCTCTGCAAATCGATGTAAAGAATAATTTTTCTCGAATTACTTACAAGGCAAGAATCTTACTTCTTTTGTAGCGTCATTGTTGTGCATTTTCTGCTGAATGTACGATGAAATTTTGATTCTAATGCAACGATTTTGTAGCAGCCGGCGTCGACGCTGCCGCTTCATGGGTCACAGTACACCGAGTGCACATCACATTTGTCGTAGGAGAGAAAGATCGCATAGAAATACAACGTGCTAAAAAGGTAGGAGTCGACAGAGCTTACCTTCCTCAGTTCTAATAAAACGCTGTGCAAGGCAAGTATGAGTCGATATGGCCACACCAAATTATGTTCAATTGCTTTATTCAAGAAAGAAAAACAGCTATGCGTATACGACTGGGCGTTGTGTACGTAATACAGAGGCCAGTGACTCATGCCGTCTTCACATATTACATTTCTTTGCTCCTCTCTCATTTGGCGCTGGGCTTGGTAAGATTCCAGAGCCCTGCAGCAACTCGCCTTGCTCTATGAGAATTGGCCCTGTGCGGTATTCTAGCATACAGGGACGACAGATAGTTTCCTCGATCGTTTGCAGTACTCGCATCAAAACAATTTATGGATCATGCTTAAATATATTTTCTTCCAAACAGTCATGCGCATTCTTGATTGTCATATATATCATCCTCATTGCAATATATGGTTTTCCATATTCGCGTAAAGACTTCACTTCATTTCAACAGTCGGTCAACATGATTTCATCTTCATCCCGAAAAACTGATGCCAAAACCTTCCCAGCTGAGCGCCTTAATCGACGTCTGACATTTGGAGAACCGTCATGTCTGCATTCCCTTCACGCTTCTTTTCACTCCGAATCCCATCGATGAATGAAGGTCTCATTGCCGGTTGCGATTATACCAAGAAAATCTTCTTCATCCTTCTCAGACAGCTATAACACCTCTTGACAATACAGCAGTCGATCTTGGTTCTTAAGTAACGAAAGATTTCCCTGCATCATATTTCCAGATACTTCACTGAATGGTCGCGAAAAATGGTACTGGCGGAACTAATAGCACTGTTTAGTGCTATTAGTTTTACTTCCCGAGAGGAAATTTGCAGGTTACAATTCACTATTCCTTCCACACGGGCAACTGTTTCAAGATTGATCGCCTCGGCAGGCCTCCCTGAATAGGGCTCATCTTGAGTCGATTTTATACCTTGCCGAAACTAGAGTTGACGTTCAGGTAGGACATCTTCAGCATACAACTTTTGCAGTCGATTGGATTTCCATTGGCTGAACTCCTTTATCGACTAAAAATTCAACGACGCTGCGCCGCTCGAATCCCATCTCTTGCGAATCATGCATTTATAGCACTGCGAAGAAATTCCATAAATTTTTTGTCACGTAAACCAAAAGCACTGTTATATGAGCATGATGCATATACATATTAACGATATGGTTCGCAAAGTAACTAGTTCAGATGATTACAGTAAGCATACGACCGCGGGAACTTTCTGAGACTTTTTCACTGATATGCTTAAACAGCACTCGCGCGTTCAATTATCCCCCAAATTTCAAAAATTCACGATTTTTTGTTTGTAAGGTGACATATCAAGATTGATCGCCTCGGCAGGCCTCCCTGAATAGGGCTCATCTTGAGTCGATTTTATACCTTGCCGAAACTAGAGTTGACGTTCAGGTAGGACATCTTCAGCATACAACTTTTGCAGTCGATTGGATTTCCATTGGCTGAACTCCTTTATCGACTAAAAATTCAACGACGCTGCGCCGCTCGAATCCCATCTCTTGCGAATCATGCATTTATAGCACTGCGAAGAAATTCCATAAATTTTTTGTCACGTAAACCAAAAGCACTGTTATATGAGCATGATGCATATACATATTAACGATATGGTTCGCAAAGTAACTAGTTCAGATGATTACAGTAAGCATACGACCGCGGGAACTTTCTGAGACTTTTTCACTGATATGCTTAAACAGCACTCGCGCGTTCAATTATCCCCCAAATTTCAAAAATTCACGATTTTTTGTTTGTAAGGTGACATATACGAGCAATATTTGAACATCTTTGTGTTATCAGAATGAATTTGAGAGCAAAAAGATGCGATGATGATGGAAAACGCCGGCCGAGCTATGTCCAGTGTGGTGTATATCTTGTAATTGCACCCAACAGCTGCCTTCTAAGCATCGGTTTGTTAGCGTGAACCGTAATTATAGTAACATGTTTATTTGTTTTGAGGACGAGACGATGTGCTGGTGATGAAAAACGCAGTCAATATAGCAGACTCAGACCCGTTAGGGTGTATTTGTGTTATAAACGCATCCAACGAGTGCCTTATGAGTGTCGGTATGCTTGTACGTACCGCGAACGCGCAGCTATGGCGCAATCACAAAACGTCCTCGGAGTACCTCGCCGGCGCCGACTTCTATACAGTTGTTATTCTATCGCTGTTCGCCTCCATTATTAGCCTTCTCCTCATACGCGCTATCAAACCGAACGAAACGCTGGACGATCAGGTATGGACCAAAGCAATTTTCTATTGTAATTTGTCTGACGTATGCCTGCAATGGAACTGTGATCGACGTTGCGATTTTGGAAGGTGAAGCCGACTGGAAATTATGAGCAGCTGTTTATTTACCTCTTACAAAAGTTTTGATGCACTTCATTATAACGAAGGCGTTTTACGGGGTTTTCAACAGATAATTCGGCAGAAAGTAACAGTGCATTGAGCGCATCAAAAAAACACGGATCGGAATGATATCTTGTTTTTAGCAATTCATTCTTAACAAATTTTGGGATGCAGATAAGTTTGTGTATATTCTTTACTGGAGTCGAATAATAATCTGCTATTGAAAAAATTCTTCGAATTCCTATTTAGTTGGAAACTAGATAGTAAAGTGTAGAAAGTTTTTAGGTTGTCCTCCTCAGAAGGTTTTTGGAGACGTATTACAGAATGATGGCGGAGAGGTTTTTAAAATGGTCTTCGTCCCAAAATTGCTAAGATGGAACCAGTGGACTCCATGATGATGTGTGACAGAGAAATAACAAGCTTTGTATACTTCCTGTAATTAGGAGACAATATTAAGGAAGCGAGTTCGACCAAGTTGTCGTGCCAGCTGCGACGTACGGTATGTATGGCATTTGCAGATGTACGCCACAAAGTTCCATTTTTATCACTGCGAATTTACGCATATGACGAATCAGCTTTCAACATATACAGGCTCTACAATCACTCTTAACAGATAGACTGTACCACTCATGTGTCAGATGAAAGAGTATCACATCTGGCGCCTCTTTTCCGGAGTCCGCAAGGAACAGTAATACCTGGCTCCAACCCTGCAAATTTCTTTTTTTGTGCGGGTATTCTCTTGCTTGGGAACGTAGACCAGAAGCCCACATGCGCGATGATATCGGCCCGATTGAATCCACTTTGTAGGAATTATAGGTTACAATACTGCTCAATTCGATGCGAGTGCGGGTTGAGATTGAAGACAGCGTACGACAGAGGCGGAAATTAAGAGAAGCGAAGGAAAAAGCGCAGAGGTGGCTGCAAGAGGCAAAGCAAAGGAGTGCCAAAAGTTTCTCATTTCGCAAAACGCGCTCGACTTCTGAATCGGGTTTGCATGCCCTTTCGGTTTTTTTTCCCTCATTTTTCAGCTAAATTAAATGAATGAATCAATCAACGATTTATATATGTGCCATTGGTTGGACAATACGGTTCATAATTTGACTGAGAAAAACAAACAAACAGAAGATGAAAATAAAAAATTTACTGAAGTAAAGAATAGTAAACGATTTACGATTTATGCGGCCCGACGTTTGATTCGTCTTCGTTTTTGAGCAGGCACACCCATTCATGATTTATTGCGAACGTTACCCGCTTGAATTCTTTGTTGAATATAGCAGACATGACTAGAATGGATGGCTCTATTTGCCGACAGTAGCTTATAGAAAAAATGTTTTTGGCTAGTAACTTATCATATTATTCTTTTCCTAGCAAGCTCAAAGTCACCTGGTGCTTTAAGGATGGCACGACGCAAAGCGCAGTAATACTGCATGTTAAACGAAGGTGCAGCAGCATCTTCTGTAAATCTGCGTTATCGAAGTTGTAGTATATGCAGTCTGAATTTCGTCAGTCTACAGGGCATTTTCTCTTTCTGCTTGCCCACGGTTTATAAACATGTAACTTAGCCGCTCTGTTTAAGCAATTCCGTTATCGAGTTTGCATGGAGGCAGGGAGGTAGTGGGGGGTCTTTACATATAGTTTACTGACCACCTGAGAACATCATACTGCTGCAAAAGAATCGGTATCATTGATGCGTTGATGCACCTTAACGGCTCTTCAGAGGCAGTAGAGGGAGATTTTGAAAGCAAATTGCATATTCTGTAAAAACCCACTTAACAGTGAAACTTTAGGTATGTTTGCATTTGAGCGATTTTGAAATGATGTCACGTACGCCTGTCGCACTGCCTATACAGTCCCGTCTCTTGTTTCAGAAACTATGCGAGCTACGAGCGAAGAAGTCTATGAAGTGCGAAAAGCCTCCAAGCAACTCTCACTTCCTCGGAACGCCGCTGGTCCGGGCCACAAGTCGCATCCGCCTCGTCTACATCCATATGGCCGTGCCGCATCTCATCTTGGCTTCGTACCAGAAATTGTTGTAACTCCGGAGATCGTTATACAAAGACCGACTGCAGCAACTCCTGTCGAATCTGCCTCAAGGGGTCGTCGACTTTCAAGGTACATATTGCTTGCAAAACGATTGTCGCTCTCGAATGAAAGTCCGTCTTCGTCGGTAGAGATCGCCTAATTCCGTATTTGAACTTGCTGCTGCTTCCTTCTTAAATGGAGCTAAAATTCCTTCTGGAGTGGGAATGAGCTCCTTCCTTTAAATGAAATTAAAAACCGCAAATTTTGCGGAGCGAATTGCAACGCTTATTGAAGATTCTAGCACTTTTGAAAACACACACACAGTTGACTACTTAAAACCATTTCGTTCAATGCTGCGAACGATCCTTCTTTAACGTATCTCGTTGCCAGGCGCAAGTTTCAAATGAATTATAAAAATACACAGCTCTAACCCCCTCCTCCTTCAGGCAGCCTCTGAGGGGAAAGAAAGCGTACTATTCTGTACCGCACAGTGACCGCCCAATGCTATGCCCGCGTAAACGAAATCCATTTACGACGAACGGATCCACCCTGCCAAAACTGTAATATTACCATTTTCGGTTCACTTCGTTTTCGTATGCCAATGATGATATTAATTAGAATGTGGAATTGTATGCGTTCTTCGGAAGTTTGGTCGCACTAAAAATGCCTTTCCTTATTCCCTTCTTACCATTTTATCTCGCAACCTTACCGTTCTGCACACTGAGTTCACCATTTCGCATATAATTTGCTATCTGTCTGATCGACGCTCTCTAAATTCTGCCATTTTACAGGGGTTCATCGGTGTTTAGCCTTAGTGTACAAAGCCAAGGCAGCCAATATGTGTCGAGTTGAGCGGACAAACATATCTGGCAGAATTACATTCACCACCATAGCCCTCTTCTATAAGTGTAGTTGTTTTTCTAATGAAATTGTGTTGAAGTGATTAAATAAATGTTTTTTAAAAATGTCATCTCGCACTCGGGAAAGAAAGCGTACTATTCTGTACCGCACAGTGACCGCCCAATGCTATGCCCGCGTAAACGAAATCCATTTACGACGAACGGATCCACCCTGCCAAAACTGTAATATTACCATTTTCGGTTCACTTCGTTTTCGTATGCCAATGATGATATTAATTAGAATGTGGAATTGTATGCGTTCTTCGGAAGTTTGGTCGCACTAAAAATGCCTTTCCTTATTCCCTTCTTACCATTTTATCTCGCAACCTTACCGTTCTGCACACTGAGTTCACCATTTCGCATATAATTTGCTATCTGTCTGATCGACGCTCTCTAAATTCTGCCATTTTACAGGGGTTCATCGGTGTTTAGCCTTAGTGTACAAAGCCAAGGCAGCCAATATGTGTCGAGTTGAGCGGACAAACATATCTGGCAGAATTACATTCACCATCATAGCCCTCTTCTATAAGTGTAGTTGTTTTTCTCGCTAATGAAATTGTGTTGAAGTGATTAAATAAATGTTTTTAAAAAATGTCATCTCGCACTCGTGTTCGCAAGCACTTTTTCGTTGGCGAGAATATGCAAAACTCGCCTCACCATCATAATGCACGTCGCACCGTTTCGTTAATTCTCGATCCTCCTCCCCGTATTTCCCTCTTCTAAATTCTGATACTTTCGTATCACTCCAGAATGAGATTTTGTAATTCGGTAAGCTTTATGAAGGAAGCATCGCTCTTCAATTCTTAACTTCGCTCAGCTTCTCGTTCCACTGTAGATTTCACTACTGGCACGGGCAGCAACATAAAAATGCGCATTGCCTAACCCAGATGTTCCCTTTACCCCACCTGGAGTGATTGCTCCAATTTTAGTAACCTCTTTAATTAAACCCACTGGATACAGTATTCAAACTCCCTCCAAAACTGCCCGGACTCGCCAAGGGAACGAATACTTTTCGACAAATGAAAAGAATCAATGGTATCAAGTCCAAAACGGTCGCAACTGAGAGTACGCACTGCAACCTGTCGCATTAACGGACCTAATCCAACAACCAGACTGCTGCGAAATCTTCAAAATATTCCGTTCCCTTACACAAAACAGAAACAGAACGGAAAGTGACGGCCAGCGACAGCACTTCACGCCATGTCAGTACTGAAAGAACCAAAAGCAAACAGAAGCACATGAAACACAAAACATACAGCGGAGAGAAACATTCACTACGAAAACCTTCCACAGTGACAAAAGATACGAAGAAAAATGCAATATATTACAGCAGTGAATAAAAAAAACTCGGAATTATAAAATTTACATGAATTATGAAATACGCTGTAAACATAAAGTCACGTGAAACTTAAGACGTAGTGCAAAGAAAAAAGAACGTATAAATATTAAAAAATGTGAAACTTACAATGTAGTACGAAGGGAAAAAGTATACAATACATCAGTTAAAATATACAGCAAGAGACTTGTAGTGGCATTACAGATAAAAGAAGACTTGTTGAACAACATGCGACACAACAACACGAACGTAACGTCGTAATCTGCTGGTGAACCGTAAGTACCTTTATTTGCATTTTGTTATACCATTCCGGCAGCCTTCTGCATGTGTTGGAGTCATTTTTATTAGTCAGCAGATGGTATAATGAATATGCTCTTAAGAAATCACGATCCTGTGAACGTTTTTTTGTCCTCGTTGCGGCTTAGCTTGCTCCAAATTGGTTTCTAGATGATGCTCAGTGTTCGTTATTGACTCGTAGACGAGGTCTGACCGCAATACTCTGTCATTGGTTTTGCAAACTCAAGAAAAGTTACGAGAACTTTGACCTATGATTCGTTGCCACGTAGATCAAGCATACTGGATTTCAAGTGAACGTTCACATAGAAGTGGTGGTGAGCGAGAAGAAAAGCACCTCCTTCTTGCCATGCTTCTGTTTGAATTGGTGCGGTTCGATGCGTTTCAGAATGGCAGCCAACTTCTGCACGATCTCCGACTTCTCCATATCGCCACACTTGGATTTGATCTTCGACAACAATTCTTTTGTCGTGTGTGGCTTCCTGAAACGAATAAATTCGAATCAGCAAAAAAAAACAATAAAAACAAAAGAAAAGCAAAACAAAAACAAGATTGAATAACAAATAAAAACGGCTATCAATAAGCATGGAGAAGTTTCACTGTTTTCTCTTTGCCATACTAAAGGCGATAATCCTATTATTGCGTTAAACGACTAACACTAATGTCGTGCGCAGGTCGGTGAACTTTGCAGATCTCCGATAGCCATTCTTCCCGTTGCACCAGAATTTTAGCATTTCTTTGCACCCTTGAAATTTCACTTTGCGCCGGCCCATGTCTCGAAAAATTCGCTTCTTGCAAAAAATTTGCCGGTTTGAAACGGTACACCGACGACATAAAGGTTCGTTTAACAGCTACTGTAAGCGACGAAATCGTGCTTATTCATCGCTCTGTTTACAGCTTCTTCTCCGCCTCTCCCCCCCCCCCCCCCCCCCCCCCCCTTCAATCCCACCTGCTCTCGAAGAAATAACAGAATGCAACTTTGATTTCAAAAAACGTCGGTTCACAAGCAATACACACAACCCGTAGTCATGAAAACAATAGTGATAAAGGCTTTAAAAATTCATTTAACTCCAGTTCCTAAGATAATCAAGCGAACGATTGTATGTCAACGCACAGCAAATATCAGATAATTCAGTGTTGGACCGAATTTGGCATCAACCGAATTTTCCATTCCATTCGGTCACAATGAGAAAAGAAAAACCATCGCAGACCTTCACCTTTAACGCGGCGGTATCGAACAATGTAGCCAACCTAACAAAACTTAGATCGTACCTTCTGAGATAACGCCGGACCGTCTCTTCGTTGAGTCCATCTGACGACGAAGGCACAACTTGTGTTGAGGACCCACTGGCGCTCACAGTTTCGCTCTCTTCCGCCCTTAAACTACGCTAATGTTGCAAGAATTCCATTTTCACCGTTTCAGAAAAATGTATTGCTTGACAATTATTTCACTTTCCTCCGCTGGTTCTTTCAACATGAAAAATGAGCCTCTCAACTGAAGAAAAAATAAATTAATATTTTCACGTTCCTAACACATTCGAGAGGAACTGGACAACTTTCGAGACGTCCCTCTGTCTTTTGTGCCCTCTCAGATATTTCCCTTCCCCCCTTCCCCTCACTCCGTATGCTCGGCACAATACGATTAAAAAATCTAACTGCATTTTTCGAAACCGAGCGGAGGTTTCATCTGCCGACATACACCATTGCAATCATATGCAATAAGCTATTATCAGCTGCTACGTCAATCCTCTTTACTGATAACGAAGGCTACGAATAGCCGAGGGGGTGGGGAGGGCGGGGGAAGTGAAGGAGAGGAGGAACTCCTCCTTCGATTAAGAGAATATATCACTGACGCAGTGTCCAGCTTGGCACGCTTGGCATCCGAACTTGTTCCATTTGCCTCTTCGAAAGGGCGTTTCTTCCCATTTGTTGACGATTGCGCATCTTCAGGTGTTTTCTTCTAAAATGAAAAAATCTCGTCTCAAATCTCAGCTAAAATAAGAAACATTTAAAGCAAAAAAACAAGTGAGGACCTAACCTTCCTATTCTTCTCCTTTTTTGCACATGAAGGAAATTGTGCGTGTAAAACCCAGAAGTCCAGGAATTTTATTCTTGAACGACATGCCCGAAGATGTGAGCCAAAAAAAAATTAAGCAGCGCATTACAACATATGATCAGTTTTACGAAATGAGAAATGGACTGAAGGATTCGCACAGACCAGTAAACATGCTATAAACCCTGGAGATAGCTTGCAAAAATATAATTCTCCTTCTGAAAGATTATAAGAACAAAATTCGCCTTCTGAAAATCTACTAAAATAGCAGTGCCAGTTCGCACAATCCCCCCCCCCCCTTCTTAAAATATAATTCTCCTTCTGAAAGATTATAAGAACAAAATTCGCCTTCTGAAAATCTACAAAAATAGCAGTGCCAGTTAGAAAACCCCCCCCCCCCCTTCTTCCCTTATCCATATCCCTTTCTTGGTGAACTGGAGTGTTGCAAACACCAAGAGCCGAATTTCAGGTTTCACGAAATTCGGTGGGCTCTTTCTTTTGCATGCAACATATCTTTGAACTATCTTCCCCACCGGAAACATAGATCATCGAATAAACACTAGATAAAGGAACTGAAAACAGTGAATTTAAAGGAACCATCAAAGCAAGCACCATTGATAAGAGGAACGCCGATGCGGGCTCCTTGTCTGGATCGTCTGAATCACTGTCTGATGAATCTGAAATCAAACGCAAATACGTAGAAATTGGAATGTCAGCTACCGTCTTTATTGAGGGATAGTTTAATCGCTGAAAACACGAAAGCAGAAATATAAATTAAAATAAACAGATAAACCATTGCATGGTTCCGCCATACTTTCCAACTCGTTCACAAATGTGCAAACCTCATTCCTCTCTCCCCCATCCCCCTCTCCTCCCCAACTAGTAGAGGGTACGCGCAAGGCACAATTTGTTGTACGCACGTCAGCGGAAAAAAGTGGTGCGAATACAGCGCATCACTGCTGTTAGGATATTCTCCTCGTTGCAAGAAGGAAGTCATAACAAAGTGAAAAGGAGGATGAGTTGCCCGAGATAAGCTCAACGGATTTCTGCAACCCTAGTTAAGTCCAGACGAGCTAAGATGGCGCGTCGGCTCCAGATTCCGAAAGCATACACTCGTATAAAATGCGACGTAGACTAATTTTAGCGTAACTGTCTGACAATAGGATGATTTCTCTTCCGAGGGTTTCCATATGGAAGTATAGGTCGGTTGCGCTTGAAAAAAAAAAATTCTAGGATGGATTTATTTCCACCGCAACACTTGTGAATCAAAATTAAAGAAGCCGAACATTTTGTCCTCTCCCTCTTCGAGCCAATCGGAAATAGTTGCATATGAAGTAGATCAATTTAAAATTCCCTCCGTATCATCACCTATGCGCCCAAAATTGTGCAATGAGACTCACCTCTTTCTTCGATGTCATTAAAGCGTTTTTTCGCCTCGTCGTCTCCTCCCTCGGCTGCAGCTAACAACTTCTTTGCTAAAAAAGCCAATCTAGGAAAGCATTCTACAAACCAAGCTGCACCACTGAATCCGTCTTCGACAGTCACTGTCAAAAGCAGCATAACTTTACAATATCAACGTGGTTAGGCGAGCACAAGGATATATCATAAGGCAAAGTTTGCTCGGAAAACGAAGTGCAGTGGTGCAAGTGAATTTGGATCAAACTACTTAAAAACAAAGCACATTCACCAACAACTTGGCGGGCAGGCTTACTTAAATGACTACTGCTTTTCTATGTACTTAGATTTAAACGTAAACTAGACTCAAGAGATTCAAAAAACTGCTAGCCTTAGTTACAGGCACGAATTAATAATAATGAGAACCACTCGCGGCTATCATGTTATACGGTAGTATTTACGATTTTCCATGGGGGTTACATGCAATTCCCCTCTCTCCTCTCTCCTCCCTCCCCCATCCCTCTGAAAAAAAGGAAGTCCAGAGATTCTGCTCTCCCCTCCCCCTCCCCTCTTTACTCTTCTTCCATAAAACAAGGGAGTGTAAAGTTGCCCAATCTTGACGAGTACCCAAACTGAGGGAATACGTACTGCTATCTTCGTCATCTTCACTTGACTCGGAATCAGATAGGTCGCTTTCGATCATTTTTTTGAGCCCTTCTTCATCGCCAACCGCCACCATCGCTTCATCCACTTTCTGCTCCATGGGAACCTCATCGCGACTGCAAACCTCAATCCTGCTTCTTATTTTTTTTATTCCCATGCAATTCTGGCAATGATTTCCGGTCAGAAAACCATTCTGACAGAGAATGCGAATGGAGGTTACAGGAAGCAGATCAGGACTAATTAAGTTTATTTTACGAAATAACAGTAAGCTGCAAAGTAAGAAACAAAGGTTTAATGGCGAACTAAAAACGCTAGAATTACTCCACAACACCAGCTGCAAATTTAAAATTATCACCACACAACTATTATTCCTCATCTAGCTCAAGTGCTTCTTAATTGACTGCCTTAACCTGTTTTACCTATTTGAGCTTACCTAATATGCATTATTATCAAATACAAATAAAGAGTGTAATATGAAAGCACACTCAATAAACTCGCTAAACAACGTTTTATACGTTATATTCAAACAGGTTTGCTCTCATTCTCTTCCCTTCTCCTCTTATTTGCATTAGATTAGCTTCCTTTCTATACATCTATATTAGCTTCAGCTTTCTATATAAAAAGCTACCTTTTTGTTAAACTTCTTATATATATGTGTATGTAAATGTATATGTAAATGTATGTGCATATGTATATATATGTACATATATATATATATATTCATACATACAT
>JPKZ01001201.1:190391-264495 GCA_000803305.1 Toxocara canis | reverse complement strand
TATATATATACATATATATATATACATATATGTATATATATATATATAGGATGATACATTTATACGATATACACAAAACCCTTCCCATACATTGAGCAAGTCAAATAAATTTATAAATCGGCTCAACTGTAACCGTATTTTTGCCTGATAATTTTACTTCAAGTGAACGCACCTCAATTATTCGACTGCTGCCTTCAGGAGGCAAGCTTCGTTAGTTGAAGGATTTTTTGGAAAGTTTGTTATTGGCACCAAATTTACCCATTCGATTATTTCCCTCGTAAATTAGTCAAGATCTCAAGGCGTTCTAGATTATGCATGACAAGGAAGAAGAAAAATTCTACTACATCGGTTTCCCCTCCCTTCCCCTACCTTCCCACCGTGCCACCTAGCACGCTATCAAATTCGGGGATCATTAAAAGAAGCAGCGTCATGAAAATAAGTGGTGGACTGAACCAGAACTTTCTTACCTACACCACCTTTCCCCTATATCGAAAGACCGCCCTATGCATATAAACGTGCGCTAGTAAAAGGTGTTTCAAAATTATGCATCAACAATATCTCTCATATTCGAATAAATGAATGCCTAAAATCCTTAAAAAATCTGTTAAGAACAAGCTCAAATTGTTTACACGGTGATTTACTTTACCCTTTCAACGGTAAGTGGCGCCAACAAATGGCCTAAGAAATAGAATTATTGTAATACTTCGGAAAGACGCAATAACGATGCATCTAATAAAACAGATATTGGTCACTGGAGAAGAAAAAGCCACGTGACAATAATTGTTTTCCGATAACCATTACAGTATTACCGCCCGTTACAGCCCACGGAACCAAGAAAACGGTGAAGAATAGGCCAACATGGAATGAAAACGAAAACAATGGTTAGTGTATGGGAGATCGACGGGGAGTGAGAGGGGATGGGAAGGGGGTGGGGGAGGGGAGAAGAGGAGGAGAAGGAAGAGAAATGACAAAGAAATGGCGTCAGACCGGGTGCACGGCTGATGCGAATCCTCTCAGACCTCAGGTACTCGCAGCCGATATCAGTGAGTCTTCACGCTTGTAAGAGAAGCAAAGAACATTCAAAAAAAAAAAAGACGACCAGCAGATGTGACGTGCACCTGCGAAAATGACGTATTTGTTTTCGCGCGTCTCACATGTCAGCATTCGGTTAGCCGTTCAGGCCTCCTCGATTCCATTCACTCACAAGCTCGCGTTAGCGTGCGTTCGTCTTTCTCGTTCTCTCAAACGACAACATCGACTTTTTCGCCAAGTCGTCATCTTTGTATTACTTCCGCTGACTCAAAAAATTGCGATAGAAGAAAACTTAAGTGCGACTTCGTTGTAGCAATTAATTCTTTTTCTTCCGGTAATAATATGACGCGAGTTTTCTAGTAGGCGATAAATCGGGTGAGCTTTTTAATAAAGTTCGACAGTAGAAGGAGGTAGATAATTAAGGTAATAATTGAAACGATGCCAAAATGAATTTAAAGCGCTAACACGATACGCAGCACTTATCATCTACGAGCGCATGTCTTCCTAAACGTTGAATATTTCGCAACTAACCAAAATCGCTAATTGATCTCATCATCCTTACAAATTTATAATTTGCTCCTTTCTTTAGCCTCACCTATTCCCTGTCATTTTAAGAAGAGCTGCGTTTAGTAGGGGGCAACGAACGTAATTATAACAAATACAAACACAGCTGCACTTTTTTACTCAAACGGAAACGCCCAATTAAGGATTTGGAAAAACATTACTTGAAGCGCTTGCTTCTACTATTATAGTTAACATTCTTCAATGATTTATTCATTGCACACTGATGTGAAGCCGTATTTCAAAATCCCTCGAAGCGCCCCTTCTCCATTCAGCATTCCAATGTTCACATGCTAATTTACTAAACATGTCCACTGCCTTACAAATTTGAACAAACCCAGAAGGGATGAAAATGAATCGAACTCGATACACCTCACAGACAGATTTAATGTGATCCAAAAATAAGCGACATTTCTCTGAAGAAAACAACGAGGTGAACTCCTCTCGATGATTCGAGCAACTCTAATTTTTGCACACCACAATTCTTCAACTCAGCTTTATTGTTGGTTTTTTTTTTTTTGGTTTTTCGCATCAGTTTTCCGATCTTCTCCGAGCAATCACCGTCCCCTCACCCCATCGTAGGTCACTGCGAACTCGCGGACCCCCCGAAGATTGTGGGCTCTTCACCCTTAGGTATATTCACAGCAAACAAAAAAAAAAACTCAGCACGTTTCGTTAAGCATGCAATACTTCAGGCTCTGATGAGACAACTGCTAAATTTCAGCAGTATAATCACTTATGCAACTGGCTGAAAAGCGACCCTAAAATTGCAAACGTAACGCTATACGTGTCTGAATATTCAGATATGAGGGAATTTGTTAGCTACACTACTCAAAATGTTACACATTGCCGATAACTAATGGTAGCAACAACCGTGAGAGAACGACGAGGAAAATACGGATGACAATGCAACGAGAACGGCTGTTGAGAGCGAAATTAATGCGCGCTGCACCTTTGCTGAACGCACTTTTATGCCAATTGGTGCAAATTCGTTCAACAACAGCTAATGTAACATGGACAGACTTGGGAAATGAAAAAATAGTGTCAAATACGATGCTTGTTCGAACGTTAAGCAAATTTAATAGATGCTCCTCGTCCGCTGCTTCGAGAAATATGCGTCCTCTTGTTCGTTGTTATCCGACACGGTAGAACGGTCTCTCATTGAATGCGTCCATGTGTAAACATGTTCGGCAGAAAATGCGAAGTGTCTTTGAATTGAAAAATAATCATATCCTCCTCGCGCTTCATCAAAAGTCACCCTTTGTACAACGGAACAAAGCCTTTTCCAAATAAAAGGTAACGTAATCAATTTTTTAGAGGCGATGCAAATACGGCAAACATGACGATGAACTTTAAAAAGAAAAAACCTAAGAAAAATTGACTACAGTAAAAGCCGTTGTTACTAACCCCTACGCTAAAAACCACCCTCTCAAGTTCATATCACTCACCACTCACAATAATTTTGCGAATAAGCACATCATTGGAGAAAAAACATGCATACGTAACTGAATTGGCCCCTTTGGCCATTTCTCTCACCTTCGTCTTTCATTTAGCTGGTGCTTCAGCAACTCTGCTAAAAATCGCGTTTTCGTAAACAGGTAATCTAGACCTGTGAACCCGCATAAGGACATCTGCAATATTCTCTTCGCCAAATTACAAGAACATTTAAAAATTCCAGAACAAGAAAAAAGTCTCAAGAAGACTGTGTGTTTAATTTCCTAAACGCTATAGAGCGACAGCGGCTTGCACACTTTTTTTAAATGTGCACTTTTGCACGTAAGCATGGCGTGATTAAATCTGACTGCGTTTTCGTATCTCTTTCAGTGCACACTCGTAAATCGCTTGAACATTTCAGCATTCGCGCTTATTTCAGCCATCGTGACTGACGTTTTAGTGACGCCTGTATTACGCGGTTGGGTCAGTTTTTAAGCTATGGTGCTATTCCATAATTGTGCCGTAGCTCGTCGCATGGTTCTTTATGGTTTTTAATATATGATCGTTGGTTTCAAACTGTTCCCATTCCGTACTGTGCTTGTTACTGTCGCATACGTGTAAATACGCCCGCCCAACGCCTTCATCTGGAATGGGGTGCATGAAATACATAGCCGAACTTTAGATGTAACGTTCAAGTTGCCGGAAAAAAAATTGGCGAAGGAAAGACGGGGAACAGAAAGAAGACAAGATGGTTTGAAATTGTTGCATCTTTTTAGCTAAAGGTCATACTTCAAGTACTGACTTTCATTCCCAATATCTACGCTTGCTTGAGGCATTGTAAAACTAAAATAGAGCCAAAGAAATGTTCTGTTGAGGCGTACATGTCACTTTAAAATGGCTCCTTACCCAGCGACAGCGGATGCCCTTGAAAGGCGCACCATTTGGGTAGTGAGACATGGGCAACGCATCGACAACATCGACAAAACGTGGAAACTGCACGCACCACGAGGTGCCTGGGACGATCCCCCACTCACGTTAGTTAACTTATTTTTCCCTAGAAATCCAATCTGACCCCTTGATCTTATTGAAAACATGATCTCGCTCCAAGAAATATCGCGTCGTCACATGGCAGAAACAAAGCGCAACACCGAATTCTTCCTCCGTTCAACAAGTTGCAAATTCATGCCATAGTTTCAACAGGAAGCAGCAAGAATGTACACATCACTTCTGGCGAAATTTAATGATTGCTATTTGGGACATTCTTCCCTCAGATTAAATCAATTCCGCTTCCGAATTCTTGGACGGCCATCTATCTCTCACTCAATCAGTGGCGTGGATTAACCACTTAATTTGCACTATTACCATGATCTCTAAACAACTCTGTGCTTTATAGGAATTTGGCCTGAACCCAAAGGAAACTTTTGGCATGCAATGTAAACATGTTGCTAGACATGTTGGCCAACTTTCTGAAGCGATACAGTGCCAGTTACCAAAACGTTGATTCACAAAGCGCCCACCGCACTTTCCAGCCAGTTTAATTTGCATTAATAGAGACGGCCGACTTCTGCGATCGGAGCGAATTTTGCGACTATTTTCGACTGATGAACAGATTGAGAATTTTCACTACACCATTTAGAAGGCGAAGGAGAAGCAGCAAAAGAATGTGCGCATCACGCCCGGTACCATTTAATTTTTTTTTTAAAATTTCTCTACGGAACTGAACTATAAAGTTTTATAGTTAAACTCCATCCTCAGGCCGATTAAAGGAGTCGAGGCAAACAAAACTAAAAGGAAAGTCCCCCGCGTAGTTTTTTTTTTTTAGTTTCAGCAGATAATATTAATTTCAGATGTAGAGGGAAACAGCAAGCAAAAGAATGCGGTGAGCGTCTAGCGCGTGAGCGTATTGACGTGATCGTGTGCTCTCCATTCGTGCGATGCGTAGAAACGGCTTCCGGTATATCGAGTGCTCATCCTAGACACCCGCCAATCTATATCGAACCCGGAATATGCGAATCTCTCAACGTTTGTCAGGATCCACCCGGATACCTCACTGCCGCACAATTGAGGTTAGACTGTGTTCACTGCATTCATAGAGACTTTTAGCACCATCTTAACGTCATTCCATCCCATCGTCTTCGGAAGGGTGGAACTCGGCAATTTTTAAAAAATAATCGAAGAGCTCAAAAAATTCTTCGTTAATGGCCGCCAACACAGCAGCGGTTAACGAGGACGTCCTTTCGAGACGTATAATACGAGCAGCGAATAACGTGGTGGCTGTGAACCGTCTTACGATCTATAGCTTAGTGTAAACTAGAAAAATATGAACCGTCTTACGATCTATAGCTTAGTGTAAACTAGAAAAATAATCTGCTACTCCCCTCACACTCGTCAAAGGAACGATCCTGGTTATGGGTCCCCTCCTCCCCCTCCACCTCAGGCTTCATTTTGCAAGCTTGTTGGCGCGGAATAAAGATGAATAACATGAATGACGGATAAAAATTTTCTTCTTAGTTTCAGAGAAGACTTCCCAGCGGTTGACACAACTTATACGCCCATCGTCCCGAATCCTCAGCCGGAAATGAACGAAATCGCTTGCAAACAGCGGGTGACCGAAGTGGTCTATCAGACGTTGCGCCATTTTGAAGGTTCGGACTGCACGAAAAGTTGTTCTTTCTTCGTTCATTATTTATTACTTGCTAACTTGTAAAATTCCCCGTTACAATCCGATGATTTCGCCGCTCATACAAAAGCTTTGATTCCAAAAATTTCTTTGTTTTGTTTCAACATTAAAGACAAAAAAACTAAATAACAGTTTAACAAACGAGAATTCTCAGTGAGGTATTAGGTTGGTTTCTTAAACTTTAGGTATCATTAGTTAAGGAATAATAGACTGTACTCAAGATCGATAGCGCATCCCGCGTTACTGTAAGTGCTGGCCAATTGAAAACTGCAAAAATATATTGCTAACTTGATTTTTATAGCAAAACCAAAAAACTGCAGTAAATGAAATTGCAAAACGGCATTCTTAGTGATCGCATTAAAGAAGTGTGACAATGACACACTTCTTCGCATATGACAGCACGAACCGCGAGCAAAACGGCAATAAGCTCGTTTTCATTGCAACAGTAGAGAGTCCAGCGAAAGTTCTGTCGAAACCAGCGTTCAAAAAGAGTGGACCACTTTCTTATTTACTATGAGTTTGAACTGAAGTGAGCGGTGGCCATTTGCAGCTTGGAAACGAGTTAATGACCCTGGCTCACCGTCGCAACCAATTGAAAAGAGAACGATATTTGTGACAGAAATTTTATCGAATTTAAGATTTAACTAATTTCAGTAGGTATGAAATCTTCGCTGTGAACTTCGCACTCCACTTAGGATCTACTGAAGAGGTCTGTTAGAGATATTTAGCTGTCGAGAAGATATGTTTTAGGCGACGTACTATTTGTTAGCCATGGAAGCCCGATAGCCATGCTTCACGAAGTGCTAACTGGCAACTGGCATTACGTTGGGCAGTGCACCATTAGTAAGTTCGTCTCAAATGAACAGGGCATTTTTGACGTTATACTTCAAGGAGACTCAACGCATCTCTCCGACAGAAGCAACCTTCGCGAGAGAGAGATACAGAGACCAAAGGTTTAGAAATCACTGCGAAATTGGTCATCTGAGATAATGTCACTGCGATCGCACCTTTAACCTGCACTCCCAACAGCCATAACGTCTGAACATATTAAAGCAAGTGAAAATGAAATTCCCGCTTTGCGACTTTCGGTTACGGTATAAGCACTACGGTAGTGCCTACCAATAACAAATCAATACGCTGTTAACAAAAAGCAGCATTCAGATTCGCTCTCCATCTCGCAGTGACAGCAATTTACGTATGTGCCGCATATCTCGTTTCTAGGCAATGATTACTCACTCTCTGTACTTCGAAACATTGCATCTCTTCTTCCTCTGCTCTTTAACTTTATAATATGTGCCAATATCAAAAATCTACTCATGTACTTAGCCGCGTGAAGTGCTTCCAAAAAAAATCCTTAATTCCAGTCCAAAAGAACTTTAATTCCAATCCAGCAGCAAAAAAAAAACCTGGAAGAAAATTTAAACGGATAAAACAACGGAATGAAACGAATAATAAAAATCCAGGAACAGAAGATGTTGAATGAACAGAAGGCCAGGCACTGCAAAAAAACATTGTGATGTCCTTCTCTCGTCCAAACAGAAAAACGATAATTTACTTGTTCAGTGTCCACCAGTGATGAGCAAGCAAATAAAATCATCGTTGTTTTTGAAACTGTTGAAAACTTTTCTAATATTTCTTCTCACTGCTTCTACGCTTTATGATGTTCGAGTGCACTCATTGTCTGTGATTGTATTTACTATAAAACAGTGATCGTATCATATGTGATATGCGTTCTATGAGCAAGGCAATCCAATAAATTAATTGATCTTTGTCTAGCTGCATTCAATGCTTATTCATTTCAAAAGCTGAGAACCAAGATTTCAGATAGGAAGGGGGAGGGGATGGGGAAAAGGGGAGGAGAGGAGGAGGGGGGAATGAGGGGCTTCGGCAACGCTTCCACTCCAATAAAGTTGAGGATTTCCTTCCCAATAACGTTTCAACTGCAATAAAACCGCGATCCTTTACTTTTTCTTAATCAGCAATCGACAACACTTCATTCACCCTGCCAGTTTGTTAACTGATGAAAGCTGAATACACCTTAATAGAACTGTGACAACCACTGAATGGACCAAGCAGATGCGCTTAACAACTGACGACCTTCGCATCAGCAAACGGATGACACATTTTCTTCATACTCGACTATGGTATTTATCGTCCAACAAAAGCTTTTTTTGCCAGTTTTTAACGGGCAGAGGGCAGCAGAAGTGTGCTGTATTCACTGGGCTTCTCTGTATAAAGGAATATGACATTTTATGCACTAATAAAAGCAACTCGAAATGTTAAAACTTCTGACCCACTTTTCAAGTCTACTTCCAACGCTCAGCCTGAACTCCTTGTTCCTGCGACCATTGTAGCCAAAGTGAAAGATGAAAAGAATTGGAGACGAATTGAGGAACAAAGCGAACGACCCATTCAAACGCGACTGGAAACGTGGAGGAGGGGAGGCGGGGGGAGGGGGAAATTTCCACAAAATTTGGGAGTCGATTCATTGGACTCACAGATGAGTTTATCATTTCCAAGGGTTGCGATCTCAATCCTCAGATGCATCACGTTCAGGCCTTCTCTTCCTTTTTTTTTTTACTTTTCTCCTTTCTCTTCTATGACACTATTCTTTCGATTTTTCCCCAGCCATCTGCGATCTCTACAGCTGAGGATGGGAGTAGTGAGCTCATTTATGATATAATTTGACTTCTGATCAGTAATACTTTCTTGTTTAATAAAAAGAAGGTAAATTATACCTTTCGCCGAAACAGCAAATGCAGAAACCTTGCAGTATACGGGATTTTCGATGAAAACTTTTCGAATGAGCTCAATGGGAAATGAAAAAAATGTGATGGCACAGTCCTACTATAAAGATTTATCGATTTCAAATTTAGGAAACAGTTTTAGCGTTAACCGTTGATAATTGCACATGCAAATTTCGCGCAAGAATAGAGCATCGGAAAATTTTTCAACGCTTGATGAGAACAAGAAGTGTCGAAAACTTGAATATAACAAGCAAAAACTCACTCGCTTTCGGAGCCGCTATCACTCATGTAGTCATACTCGCGACCTTCGTCTTCTCCATCTTCACTCTCGTATGCTGCCACTTCGTCCGCGTTCTCCACACGTTGCTTCTTGTCCTTCCGAGGACGAGTGATTTTCTTCTACAATTCAGGCAAGTTTTGGAAGCACGAGGAAAGCCAGTGAATCGAAGAGGAGGGAGGGGAAAGCAAGATATAAAATTTTTGAACAAATTTTGCGGACATCCAACGAAAACGTTAAATGGCCACAGCGAACCGCAAAAAATTCACTTTTAATGATCCAAGCATGCAAATTTTGAAAGCGACTAGAATTCAGCCACTGGGCGGTTCCCCATCAGAAAACCTTAGGATTTCTGGTTCTTCTCTGTGTTTACCTAAAATTTCTAATTCTTCCCATATCTTCTTCACCTAATGGCTGCCGACCGCTACTCCAAAATCCAACGTGCGGTACTCGTGTTCCGAGCGACCTAATGGCGAAGACGACTGGAAGACTTTCTCATGCCAGTGCACAAATTTAGTACGGCTTTTAATGTTGGATATGCCGAATTCTTTCGCGTTATGTAAATAAACTCAGTGCACTTCAAGTGACTCCTACTGCCACAAAGTTACACTCTGACAGTAGTCTGATACTTGCAAAAAGGCATCATTGAAGCGCGGGACGACAGCGCATGAGTGGGGGGGGAGGGAAGAGGGGAGAGAGGGAGTGGGGAAGAAAGAAAGTGAGGAAAGGTCGGAAGAGAAAAGAGGGATGGGGTGGTGTGATATGAGACAAATCGGACGGTACTGCGTTAGGGAACCTGAAACTTCGGAAGGGGGTTGGAAAGGAACTGATATCGAAATCAACGAGGACGGAAAGTGCCAATGACAAAGATCTTTGAAACATGCAAAGCAGGAAATTCGAATTTTTCTGATATTATCAGAATTTGGAACCATCTGAACGTCTCGGAATGCTATAGATATGCTGTCAACGATAAATCTCGAAATTGGCCGGCCTTGTTTTTTGGTATTTAATATTCCATAACTGTATCTTTCAAGCTCCCCCAGTCCCTTATCTGGTTTAGCCTGGAACTGGAATGAATAAGTTGCTCACGTCTATGAGCAGCGATCAGAAATTAGAAAACAAATTCTTGGACACCTTGAACACTTTTACGCGTTCACTCAGCTGTAATCCTTAATCGCTCTTTAAAGGAAAGAATTTATCATCTGCACCTTTATCATAAACCAATAGAAGCGTTATATACAACGCATCGAACTCAGCCCTTCTAACAGCTACGTGATAGCATCAGAAAAGTCACAACGGCTCAAAGTTTATGAAGAAACTGTCTGACACTGCAATATCAAGGCTATAAAATTTCGAAACTTAGCACACCATGACGATATCACCTACAGCTGGCGAAGAGCCGAATAAAGTTCCAATAAATAGCACGGTTCGTTACCTAACTAAGTAAAAGACGGTAGCTGGACTTCACCATTAGCCAACCTTTTGGGTTTTCTTCGAGCCATGCGAATCTTCTTCGGCATCGCCCTTTTCCCCTTCCGACTCGTCCTCATCGGAACTTGCCTCGTCCTTGATTTTCTAAAACCAAACATCAAAATTAAGCACCATAAAACCTGTTTTGCGAACTCATGACTTGCGATATTCGCTGGCAATGGCCTATGATATATTGGGAAAAGTAGAAATTGACTGAAAATTACACCCAGTGGTGGCCTGTAAAAGAAACTGTGGTATACATAATAAACACAATCAAAGAGAAAACAGCGCACTCGTCGCTCTTCAAAAGCAAACCCGACATTTCGTCACATCAGTGAACAAAGAGAATTGTTATCCAAACACAAAAACCTTTTTCTCATACCAATTAAACCACGGAGCACAATGGATACCGGAAATGCAGAGGTCGACATCAAATCTGTGCATCTGTCTCTTCAGCACTGCTCCGAACAGTTAGCAAGTCATCCTGTTTAGTTTGTACTCAGCAAAATAGATAACAGGTTGCTAATCATTTCATATTAAAGAGGCTTACTAGCATTTTAGCAGTTTTCACGATCTGTTCTCCATCCTCATTCATGGCGTTCAGTTGGCGCCGAATCTGCGCTTTTAGTGCGAACTGGTTCATCACCTGATAACGCCTAAAATAATGATATATATAACATTGAGAATATTATTGGTCAAATTTATCTATTCTAATTTGTCTAGATCTAGTTAATAAAAGTAAACCCAAACGAGTGGCTAATTTATCTTAAAAAATGTGTTTATTTGTCTAGTTAACAAACTTAAAAACGAGTGGCTACAAATATATATATATATATATATATGTATATATACATATATATATATATATATACATATGCATATATATGTACATACATATATACACAATCTCGCACGCAACAGTTACGCCCTGTAGGACTCGAACCGTCCTTCCCAACCATGGAACTACTAGTTGACGGGATTTACCAGTCGCGCGGCGGTCTACTGCCCTACACTTTACACTGCGAAGTATTTCTAAGCAAACTCGTCTAATCAATTTTAAGTCAACTCTATAAGCTACCATTAAGACCTCAGCATCTCTCAAATCGACCAACGAAACGATGATCAACTGTAGATCAATCACGATTATAAATTACGCAATAGAACCTTACATTTTGAAGTGCTTGGTCGATCAAATATCTAGGTTGTCCGTTTGCAATGCCAGGGTTTAAGAGGCCTGTATCAGGGAAGGCACAAAAAACGGAATGTGAGATAACAGCAGCAATAATACGGTGAAAAGAACACATACTGCTGGAATCGTTCCTCGGCTTGGTCGATGTCCAAAACTGGATGCTGAATGCACGGCAAAAACTGATACCAATCGTTGACTTTATAGGCGTGAAACTCTTCTCCCGACTTCATGAACACCCAATAATCGGCATGCTCGCCAGCACCACCTTCCCGGATACTTCGAAATTTCCTCTCCTTACCACCTGCAGACCAATGATATGAAACGTTCTTCGACCATAGAACTCCAAATCGTCAATTCCATAAATTACGCCAGTTAACCACCCTTCCCCTCACCCTCTACCCCTCCCCTTGCTGACTGGAAGGAACAGTCGGTAGTCGCTCCTCGAATTAGAGGTGAGGCGTCAGCGCTTTGAGGTGGTAGTCTAAAACGCAGAAGACAACAAAAAAAAAAACTGAAGAAGGAAAAAGAGATCGCACAACAAGAGTTGAAAACTGAGGTCATAATGAGGGATGAAAAGCTTTTCTACAGTCGATAATGCCGATACGTCACGGCAACAAATGATTCCGCAGATTCCATACAAGAGCATGAACTAAAGTCAGAAAAGTAAAAGACCGGCCTACGCATGAATACCCAGTTCCTGAAGCACAATCGTCGGCCGATATATTTTTGCAGGAAATACTTACTCTGATCTTCAATTGTCAGTCTCCAAGGTTGATTGTCGAGGTGATATTTGCGAGTTTGGTGACCATATTTCTTTCTGCGAGCCTCTTCTCTAGCTGCCGATCCATACTCTGTACCTGCACCATAATCCTGAAATTTATTTGAGAAGTGAACCTCAGAGAGATCCGGAAATGATCTTAGCCAGAATAAAATCTGACTAGCTTACACAAAAAGCCAAAAGATTTCACTCTACATTCAGTGCCGAAACCACTCAATGAATTCTGCCAATCTCCGCCTCGTTCCTCTCAGCCTTTGTCCTCCTCGCGTTCCCCACTTCTGCCCTTACGTTCAACTACTTCACGCGAAAATAGTACTTAAGTCAAGAAGCCACGATCATAAAGAGCATTATCACATAGACAATTTTGAATGTTAGTTTCATTACCTTTACACTGTTCCAACAAACAAAAGTTGCACTCGACTGTCACGGGGGACTGCTGTGTAGCCCTATTAACTGGCAAAGCTAAGAAGGTGGATCTAATGAGATGGGAACAAAGCCTCGAACTTCAATGAGCCAGTGTTTTCAAATGTTACAGTGCCTGCTTAAGCGTACCATCTCTAGGATCGAATTAACTCATTTGGTACAGTTATAGTCAATAAGCTGTAGTCTACGAATTCGAATGCGATGCCAATTACGAACGATTCTGCTCGCTCTATTTTACACTGCCTGATTATCGCCGCTTCACTTAATCCTCAGCATGTCATGAAACCTCGCCATCTTTTAAAGATTTCCAGTGCGAGAAAACCGTGCATTAATCTTCCGGATCAATCGATCACCTCCAAATCCATGCTGTTCTCTTCCTGTCTCCAACTTCCCCTTAGAAACCATTTCGAAAGCAGAAAACAGATGCGCTGGCGCTGGAAGACTCGTACCTGTTTGATTTCTGTAGCAGCCGCCTGAGCCGCATTGTCTTCGCGAGCCATGCGAACCGAATCCTGCGCTGCCCAGCGCCCTGGATCCACCATCAAAGACCCACTGAATTTTATTATCGAGTAACGCTTATGACGGTTGAGCCTAAAAATGCATGCATCAGTTCAACGAAAATCTTTTGCAAACTGCCTCACTAGGAGTCATTTGCGCATCCTCTTCATTCGGTGGGAATTGCAGCATGAGACGCCAAACCTATTAAGGGTTTTGCTTACGCCAAGAACACAGCAACTGGATTTACTAAAACGATTCAGACTGTACACTGCTGTCACAAGAAAAGATCGTAGGCTGGGAACTATTCGAGCGTCCTACATGTGCCAAAATGACCCTTTATTCCAAACTTACTGGTCGCTGATGCAATAAAATAGAGAAGAAATGAGTACCGGCCACCGAAGAAAACATGAATGGCATCTGAATCTGAAATAACGTGTTCCGACTTCGTCATCATATCGAAATTCAATTACTTTTAGATCAGTAACTGTCACCCAGCAAAACTAATAACACAACAAAACACTATTTTAAAAAACGGGTAAAACCCAGAAAAAACGAGGATTCAGGGTAATAAATCATACAAATGAAACGATTATAAAAATGCCCTCTCAAGCTTTCATTTCCTCTTGCTACCAAAATAACGATCATACATGATGAACAGGACGTGAAACAAACTTTCAAATTTTGAAAGATGCCTGCAACAGTTCAAAGAGATCACTTAGCGACCCTCATCATTAAATGATCAGCGTTGTAACGTAAAAGTGGCATTGATTCAACAATGAAATGCTCGCCAACTGCATAACTTTTTATGTGACTTCGAAACACCAAAGACAGTTACAATTCTGGAAACTTACTTGGGAATGTGAACCACATATTCGGACTGTTTCGGCTGACTAGTCATAATCCTGAATTCAAGTAAACATCGATACATGTGCACGAACGTCTCGTCGAATGCACATGACACGTAGAAAAACAAATTGCGCCATCTCTTAAAATAACTGCAGTGCCACTTCGCAGGGATCATCGCCACCATGCTGGCTACCAACCGTTTTTTGCCATAAGGCCCCAAATCGAATGAACCAGCGAAAAGTCTCAACACTGCCGAAAGTAGGAAAAAGCTGTGAAACGTCCGAATACGTTAATTTTCAATGACCATTTTCTCGTCATAACTACTACATTGATAATTAAGTAGAGTAAGACATCCTATTCTGCGTCTGACAATGAACAACTCTTTGAAATGTGAAACCTCTCATGAAACTGTGACCCACGTCTCCAACGGGCAACGATTCCCGTAGACTACACAGCTGTACGTTCCCCGGCAAAATTAAAACCAATGCGGGAAGTTCTTCGCGTACCACTCTTTCACAACAATAACAACAAAAATTTTTCTTCGTGTATAAAAATGCCCTCTCAAGCTTTCATTTCCTCTTGCTACCAAAATAACGATCATACATGATGAACAGGACGTGAAACAAACTTTCAAATTTTGAAAGATGCCTGCAACAGTTCAAAGAGATCACTTAGCGACCCTCATCATTAAATGATCAGCGTTGTAACGTAAAAGTGGCATTGATTCAACAATGAAATGCTCGCCAACTGCATAACTTTTTATGTGACTTCGAAACACCAAAGACAGTTACAATTCTGGAAACTTACTTGGGAATGTGAACCACATATTCGGACTGTTTCGGCTGACTAGTCATAATCCTGAATTCAAGTAAACATCGATACATGTGCACGAACGTCTCGTCGAATGCACATGACACGTAGAAAAACAAATTGCGCCATCTCTTAAAATAACTGCAGTGCCACTTCGCAGGGATCATCGCCACCATGCTGGCTACCAACCGTTTTTTGCCAATCGAATGAACCAGCGAAAAGTCTCAACACTGCCGAAAGTAGGAAAAAGCTGTGAAACGTCCGAATACGTTAATTTTCAATGACCATTTTCTCGTCATAACTACTACATTGATAATTAAGTAGAGTAAGACATCCTATTCTGCGTCTGACAATGAACAACTCTTTGAAATGTGAAACCTCTCATGAAACTGTGACCCACGTCTCCAACGGGCAACGATTCCCGTAGACTACACAGCTGTACGTTCCCCGGCAAAATTAAAACCAATGCGGGAAGTTCTTCGCGTACCACTCTTTCACAACAATAACAACAAAAATTTTTCTTCGTGCCCTTTAGGCTGGAATCATCCATCTTAGGATATATAGCACATTTTAAAAAAGTTATTAGGTGAATTCATCCAGTACAGATATGCATATGAAGCTTTCGTACATATATTCCAACACAAATTCGGTATGTATTTAAAGTGTTTACTTGATTTGAAAGGAACAACAAAAACTGAAAAATTTAGCACACTTGAGCCATAACGCATACCACAAACACCAAATGATCTCTTGACACGAACAACAAACGATGGAGTCGAAATCCGCCGAATCCGGTATGGGTGAGAGTAGCTATAAGTAGCGAACGATAATCCACACTTGTGCCATCAACAATTCCTGATCGTGCCAGTTGTCGACTTTTTTCTTGTACCTAAGACGCCACCCGGTCCTTCCAGCGGCATTTCGCCCTGCCCTATTCCCGTCCCTGACTTCAAAATCACTTTCCGTCCCTACCCGAACGATAGAAGAGGTCTATTTACTTGATTATTAGGTGAATTTAGTCAATAGAGGTATGCAGCCTGAAAGTAAATAACGACTTTTTTGCTATGATCAAACTATGTCACGGTAGTCTACAAATAAGAAATGCGATTCGATACCATTTCATTATTTGCACGTAAAAACCCAATTCACTTTCTCCTATCACGCATAGCAATCCCTCAGGCGTATGCCTCCATCGCCCGCATCTCTAGGTTAACCAGAGTTCATAATACCGCCAATCAAAACGCTCTACAAACTGGTAAACTGGCCATTCAGGAAAATTCATCCATTGAACCATTCATGAGCGAGCGGTTCATCATTGAGCTTTCACATCTCACTATCGGTCAATTCTCCAGAAACTATCCACGCTGTAAATCTGATAGACCATCTTCACCCCAGTACTTGCGCATTGCTAATGCGACTCACTCAATATGATTTCAACGGTACACCCCCGATAATGCTTCTTACTGCTACTGACTTAAACAAAAACAAAAAAAAAACGCTCATGCGCAGATGCAGGAATTAATAGCTTCTTTCTTCTAGCAATGCCATTTTTACTTCTCTTTGTTAACAGGCATAATAAACAGCAACTCAAGTTTAGGAATAAAAAACAAAATAACAATTCAAGTTAGATCCAAGGCTTCTTCCTTGACGTCAGTTCATGCTTTAAAACCTTCATTTTAATAACATTTGCGATCTCAGTTTCATTCCGGTTCTGACCTGAAAGATGGCATCTATAAGGAGGACAACAGTTCACTCCTATCAAAGATAAAAGTTGTCACAGTGAAAAAAGTTTAGCACGTACCCCACAGTACATGAAGAAGAGCGGCAAATTTTATTTCCGTAAATAATGCTTCAAGGCAGGCATAAACTTAGTCAGTACCTACTTTAGCGGAAACAGAAAACGAAAAAGAGTATTTCTGATAACTGTAGTTTACGAAAAAAAATGTCCTCCAAGAAGAAACGTTCATATGTGAGCGCTTCATATTTGGTCTAAACGCGAGTAACCTAATTATTTAAAGTTTCGGTTGAACAATCATCAGCACATTAACAACAGCAACTACTATACAGTCGATGCCGGGTGTTGGTCAGTAGCAGTGAGACTGCTGAATGAAGGAGGAAGTGCTGGCCAAGACAAGCTTGTGCTTATACCGCGCATCCGTCATAAAAACCTCATTCAGAAAGATCTGTCCTCAACGGAACTCTACTATGCTGCCCCTTTCAATTATGATGAGAAGATGAGAAGTGATGAGAATGACGATATGAGATGTGATGAGAAATACTGATGCAGATCTAATTCATCAACGGCTCTAAATTCCACATACTTAAAACTGGAAACAAGGGATGCAAAAATTTCTGCGACAAAATGAAGATGGATGGTAAAGCCACCACGTCTTACGTCTTTACTGCCACCGTAAGAAGTGGAAGTCAGCTCTCATCATTTATTCATCTCCAAAACATGATAGCCTCCATCTCGTTACATTAATCGCTGCTATTTAATGGAAAAAGCTGATTTCATATTCTATTTTTCTCACACATTCCTCTTCGGAATCAATTTCAAAAGGGATAATTTTGTCAAAAATTAGCGAAACTACTTTTAAAAAAAGACTCAACAGCATACCATAGTAATCATGGAAGTTGCCATCCGGATCGACTAGATACATAATAACAGAATGATCCACTATGTAGTCATCAGGTGCATTAGCAGATCTTGGACCCTGGCTATAGTACACTCGAAATGTTTTTGCCACTTTATCGACCTAAAAATGAAGCATGCATATAGACAATATAAGTACATTTGATTATTTATAAGAAACGTTACACTGCAATGAAAGGAAGTTTTTAGGTTATTCGATAAGAATGCGCACAAAACAACGGTGAGCTAACAACCAAAAGTTCTTTGCCGGGAATCAGTCTGTAAACACTTGACTTGCGTTACTCGCATTATTTAAGCAACATTGAGCTGCTAATATTACCATAAAAATAATCTAGTATATCGTTGCGAATTACGCTGCTGCTCAATATTTACAAAGTGAGAATTCTGATAAATCCCAATCAACTTTCGACTGAAAACTCTCTAGCGTAACTAGGACTCGAGTTCTTTTGTTTCTTAAAATATTGCATTAAAAAAATTACAATTTCAGCAAAATACCCTTTACACGTCACTGACCTGCACACATCGTTAAGTGGTTTAATAATGTTTTAAACGAAACAAAGGCTGCGCCCTCACAAAAAAAAGGCCTCACTCTAGTACAGCAAATAAGGTTAATTAGGATACCTGTTCTTTCGAGCCCGTGTATCCACGCAATTTGGGTGAAAACTCGAGGCAATATTCTTTTACTCGCTCGATAGTATCCCTCTCCGGATCAACTGATATGAATAGTGGAATTATCGAGAACTTTTTTTGTGGGTCAGCATCTAAGATATCCACAACCTAAAACATGCTTCTTATAAGAAATGAACAAAACATCTCATAAAACTTCTGGAACATCTCCTCTTGATCATCACCTCGAGAAAGGGAAGAAACGGTCTCATAATAACGTCATTCCGGTGGTCGTTTATACATATGTTATATTGACAAGACAAAATCGACACTTTGATTGCAGCTAAACGCTTCCACTGAATGAGTCCGCCATTCCATGCATCCTAGTCTAATCGGAATAACCAGCAGTAGTTCAAGCATTTTAAACATCCTTAAAAATACAAATATGCAAGACAATTAGTGAGAAAGAGATCCCTCAATTCCTAGCCACAACCTCGTCCGTTCGAATCCCTTATAAAATGCACCGCTTTAATGCCGCTTTTTCAATGCTGCTGGGCATTCACTAAAAAGATTAGTCAAAAGCGTTTTTACAAGGCGATAAGCTCGAACCTTAATCATTTTCTCAATTTCGTCAGGGCAGACATCTGGACAGTGCGTGAAACCGAAATAAATAAGCAGCCAGTTGCCTTTAAGTTGCTCCGAACCCTCCAGCTTCCCTTCAGTGTTCACCAGCTCCCAAGGGCCACCGATGCGTGCCTTACCCGCCATTATTTTGCGCCGCTTTTCACTTTCGGCTAACCTCTAAAAGCAATACGTTAATGCACAATAACGGGGAAAGACCGAGTTCTACCTTCTCAAATGATTTTGCTCGATCATTTTCCTTTGTAATACCTCTATGACACAGTAAAACAGACGAACACTCACTGTGTACACAGTACGATACCAAACCGCATAGTAGGGCAACCATATAAACTACGTGTTACCATACAGTGACGGAAGTTACAATCCCTTACTTCTACTCCATTTAAACAAACGGCTGCAATCTCCTTATTATGCAAAAAAAAAAAAAAGAAAAAGCTTCCCCAACACAATTTCTTTTTTTTTTAAAATTAGGTATAAAAAAATGTGAATGAATGCACGATACAAAAAAAAAAACAGACCGTTCGTCGATCACCGACCAGAAACTTTGGCCAAAGAAATCGATCCACGGTGTTTACTAAGCCGATTTACTCGCCTTCCCTCTAGTATCCGACTAAAACGTCCCTTTTCCTAAACATAGCTTGCCGGAACTACTATAGAAATTTGAAAAAAAAAAAAGACCTTTTCACGCATATACAGCAACGCAATCAACGCAACGCCACCGACCGCTAATGTTCCGACTGCTGCTTTCCAATTAAATATATAGCTGCGATCGTGTGCTGCTTGCTGGAAAATGTCTTTGCTGATTCGTCTCGTTAATGAACGAATATCTGTAGGTAAGGGATTTCAACTGAACAACAAACAGAACTTACCGTGTTCTAAAATGAATTAGGAAGGCCTGACGTTCTAAATGCAGTCTCCTGCAACATTAATCAAAACGAGAATTTTTTCCGTTTCCTCATCATTACATCTTGTTGATAAGATGGTGGTAGATAATTACGGTAATGCCTGTCTCATAAATCGTAACACTGCCGTGAATGAATGATAAAACGGTGAGCGAAATGGCCATCTCAAAAATGAACCACGATGTTTCGTTGTATCACCTCCTTAAACACATTATCACTGTCTGTTCGTTTTTGTTCGTTGCGTTGCACACGTGCAACGTAGTTAGCAAACTTTTAACTGCTACACTGCTACGCATTTTCATTTTAGTACTACGCTCTATCAGCGTTCTTACTCTTCGATCGAAATAGAATAGTACGGAAGCGAAACGTTTTGAACGATGAAATATAGTTTAAAAAAATACAGCAAACACCATCTGGCCATCGAAGGGAAAACGCCGTTGCAAAGATCATACATAAAACCAGCGCAGGTTCTGATACCGATCAAAAGTCACAATAGTAGCGCTCAACTAGATATCACGAGAGTTTTACTCACATCGACAGCTTACTGTAACCGAGTTACTCATGCGAAAAAAAGTGTCTGTGAATAGCAGATAACTTTTTGTGATAAAAACTTTTCAGATTTGCAATCTCCGCATCGATTTCGAATGAATCAGCCTTAATAAGTCCTACTATTAAAACTTTTACCTTAATGAAGAAAACATGAAATGAATCTACATTTATACGTACGCTGCCAAATCAACTATTTTTACAAAATCCAATACATCCCTCTCTTTTCTGCTTGAAGTTCATAAATTTGTCATCCATTTCCTTCCCAGTGTTCGAATCGTTCTTTAACGCTTCGTCAATCTCGTCCAAATCAATCTTCGGCTCGTCGTCTTTCGTATTCTTACCTTGAAATTACAGCGAACTAAGAGGAATGATAATAATGCTTAAAAGAATACTTTTTGCTTAGTCCTGGAAAAAGAATTATATCTTCGTATTACTTAGACCACAGGTAATTCGTAACTGCCACTCGCTGTGTTTCAACTTTCGTTTTAAAACTACTGATATAATAAATGTGAACTATAAAGAGGCAAGAAATGTTTGTGGGGTCTTTTGGGTCAGGCTAATACTAGCAGTTTCACAAGAACGATCAGGTAATAGGGGCCGTTGGAGGAAGATCCAGAAGAAAGCCAGATTTAGGAGTGAGCAACAAGTCAGAGGGTAACAATGATGTCCAAAATGCAGATTACAGTTTCCCAAGTAAATCGAATGAGAACAACACATACTACCGAATGACAATTGAAAAAATAACAATTATCTAGATAAACACTTTTTCCAACTTCGGGCTTCTGATAACTAGGCTGAATGCAAGCCACGCATCAGCAGAACCGGTACAACGCTTTTCTCAGCCTCTCAACCCTTCGAAACGGACTCTGATTGTACCACGACGTAGCTGCCCGTTCTTCTCAGTCAACCGTTTTTTTTCTGTGACTCTATAAGGATCTGCTACAGCGCCCCAACATTTCCCTTCTTAACGTTAGCGATATCATTAAGCATCTTCTGCATTGGCAGCTTTACCTAAACGCCAACGACAAACCGTATTTCTCAGCCCCAAATTGGACCACCAGAACAGCAACAGCTTTGGTTCCTGCATGGTACGCATGGAAGCAAATGAACATTGCTACCCCTAAGCGCTACGTCTTACCGATTAGTACTTCTGAAAACTTCGCTTTCAATGAGCGTCATCCGTCTTGATAGCCCTTCCACTGCGATGGATTCGGGAATTGCAAGTTAGATTTTATAGCAAACTATGCCGAGAAAGCGATCATGGCAAATAACTTTGCCAACTTTGTATTCAAGGCTTTCAAATTTGTTGGTACGCCGTTCCCAATACAGCTGTATACGGTTTTCTTAATGCCAATTTTAAATCGTGCTGGCTCGGTTTATTTCTCTAGAACGGCTGAAAACTGTTGACTGCTTCAACCTGTCCAACGGTTTACTAAGACAGCGGAAAAAAAAACGTAACTGTTGCTTGACATAAAAACAAGGATAAGAACCTTGCGATCTGCAGCCCTTACACTTATGAATGACTTAATATGAATGAGTTATGAATGACTTAATATAAGCATACTGGATAAACTACTGCCACGCACACCTCGACTGCAGCACGTGTATCCACTTTGTGCCTAACCGTAGCGCCATCAGAACAAACGGCTTGAAAATTCGCCTTGTAAGATGTAGAAGCGACAGTCATACACACTTCCTTTCAAAGCGTGTTATTAAATATTGGAATCATCAACCTGGTCAAGCTGTTGGTGCTCCCGATGCGAGACATTCTTAGGGAGGTTAGTAAGCCGATACTGCAGCAAATGCACGAATCGGCGCGTTCAAATGACTGCACAATTTTGCCAGTTAGCACGCCCCACCTCAGCTTGCCGTTTTCCTTTTCCTTTTCCCTTTCGTACTTTACAGTTTCCAGTTCGTGCTGCTGCGTTTTCGAGCCTTTGCTTGTGCTTGATGTATTCTTGTATTTGAATGTGATTTCAAGCGAATCTTCGTGTTTCTTCCTTCTTTCTTTTCTGTTCCATCTGTTCTCATTCCCCTCATATTTACTTACTTCCACAACGTGTGCTTCTTCTTTAAAAATCTTAGAGAACTTGTAGTGAAGTGAGTTTCACGACGTTCGCTGAAGTCAAGTCCCTTCATGCGTATACAGATAAATCCAAACAGAACACGGCATCATCTTTACAAGTGCCACGCGAGTGTTTCCACAAGAATACACTGCCAACTGAATACCACTATCAAGCGTAGTATGAGGGCAACACGTGAGGCTTGAATTAAAAGATGGTTGGCTAAACTGAGTTAACCTCTAATCAAAAATCAAAAAATAAATCATTCCTAAATTTCATGAAACAGAGTAATTTCCAAACTTGGTTCACTTTGATTAGCCTGTGTAATCTAACAGGAAGAGAAAATTTGCGAATCATGTGAAAACTGTGGTGTCCGTGTGAAAACACACAAATTATGTAAAACACTCACCACCATAAACCCAAAGTCTAACAGAAATAGCGATTGCTCTTTTTGGTTTCGAGACAAATGCAACGAAAGAACGGTTACTTCCAGGATGCAAAAATTAAGTAATATGGTGTAAGCCGCGTATAAGGAACAGCCATAAATGCCAAAAGTATGCACAAAACTGGAACGACTGCCGTAACCTTCAGTGGGATGTTTCTGATCTCTGAATGACGAAGTCAACTCACTGGCTGCGGTTCGCATATATGACATATGAAATGAGCGAGTGGCGCCGAGAGCGCAATCAACAGTAGTAGACGCGCATGCCACCAACCGTGTCAACGCACATATTCCCGGTCTTCGAAGCATTCTGTCGTTTAGATGCCCCTTCAAACAACCGCTTCCACAGCCTAACCAACTGAAAATCAGCTCATTGCTACAATTAGTTCATCAGTATGAAGCATTTGTGTGTTTGTGCGCCCATTAAGACAGGCAGAGCGGGGATTTTGGATCACAGCACCTTACTTGCATTTGTTGGTTAGTCCTTAATGTTGTTTTAAACGATTGCAGCAAAGTAGGCCTCAAACTATCCGTTAATAACAAAATAAGATAAACACTGACTGCGTACAAAGCATATAGGGCAAAGCACATTGTGCAAAGAAGCTCGCGCTGGCCAGTATCCGCAACGTTATGCAATCAAACAAAAATGCACTAATGGCTATTCAGTTATTCAACATATTTTGGTAGGCAATAGACGGCACAACGCAAACGAAGCGGAAATAAATTAAAACCTTATAAAAATTTACCTTCAAATTTATTTAGGCAATTTTACCTTCAACAGCAGAATCTTTTGTCTTTAACCGAAGGCTTAACGGTTTTGCTGCTAATCATGTCGATAAAAGCTAACAAGTTCTCACCATCGATAACAAACCACTTAACGCTTACGGTGTGCAAGGAACACATTGGCATTGTATGCGATGCCAAACTATGAGCTGTGTTGAAGCGTTTGGCTACGCGTGCTAACAACTCAGTTATATCCAGCATTCTTATTTATTATTATAGGTGCTTCTGCAAACTTGGAGTTTGTGAGCACTGCTAATGCGAGAGAATGAGATGAACTATAACATTTGAAAAATTCATTAAAAAAAAAAGCACGTTCTACAGTGGTGCGTTTCAGAAGAAAGCAAAGTCCAATATCACAGCTCAAATGGACTCAAGTATAAATCGAACTATTCTTATTCACCAGTTATTTATGCTGCATACTGCTATCCCGCTTTTTTTGTTTTATTCATTTCCTTCAGGTCACTCATCTAAAGGTGAGCTTTGAGAAAAACAATAATTGCACTCTTCAAACAGTTATGTACTTCATTGAACATATATAAGCAATCCGGAGGTAGTGGCGCGAAGCTGGCTGAAGCAATTCAAGAAGTTTCAAGTTTCAGTTTTTTTATGGTCATACCCTACGTTTTTTTGCATTTTTTAAGGTAATGAAATTTTAAAACTAAGAGGTGGCTAATTTGAGCGCTATGGCACTACGGGCGGCACAGCGTTTTGCGTTACTCGGTGCAACAAACAAGAACTTAATGTCCTTCACGAATTGCCAAAATCCCATTTCCAAACCTCAAAGTTGACCGTGGTGCACTTAAACATCGTCCACGCTTCGTATGGGACAACCAGGAACTATTAACGCAAATCTTTCTTTGGCTTGGGTTAACGTAAAACGTCAAAATTGGCACATGAAAGCACCTTGTACTCTTATGCAGCAAACGATGAAACAGGCGTTCAGAGCCGTGGCGATCTAAATCTGAAACGAATATAAAATGTTGTTATCCGTAATCGTATATTTAGTAACTCATGAATCCCCCGCGGCCCTGCCCAACACTAAACAGGCACTGCTGTCGTTCTGCAAATGTCACGAGGGGCAAAGGCAGGAGTGCAGTGCGGCCGGGTTTTGTGCTGTAATACATTTACAATGCACCTTAGGAAACAAAGTGGACGACGAGCGGCGAGCTAAAGGAACGTTTTGGAACAAGTGCTTCAAATCAAACAGTGCTTTCGGGACCAGTTTCGCAATTGAACAACACAATACTTGGAACTGTAAACAATAGGTACCCCTCTTCCGCATGAGAGCAGTTCTCCACAAAGGAAGTGGAGGAGGTGGGGGAGGGGTGGGGAGTAGGGAAAGAGTGTGGACGCGGACGAGTCGAGAGGCAGTTTGGGTGGGACAGGATTCAAAGAAACCATCGAGGAGTTACTAGTCGAGAGGACCGAGCTAGAGAACAATTGCTGGAAGCGACATCGGTTTTGTTGCAGAAGGGTAAACACTGGGGGAACGGCCGCAAAAGCAAGTGGCATTGTGTGGGAGCATTTAACCGAAGTAGGAGGGAATTCGAGCAACAAGTCGGAAAGCGGCAGTCGGGGAATCGCTCTTGGTCCTTGTAACGAACAAAGGCGGGACCCACGATCTTGAAAGGTGACATGCTTTATCTATTCGACTAAGTAATGGTTTACCTACAACAGTTGTATCTGTAAAAAATGAAAAGGAGAGGAAAAGGACGATGCGAAAGACAAAGAAAGAAAAAATTACAGCCTGAAAAGCTCTGAGGACTTGAGCAAGTCATTTAAAATTTATCATGAACTTAGAAGGAGCACCCTGAGTTACCGCTAGTCAGTAATGTGCGTCTCTTTAAAGCCCTCAGTGACTCAAATTTAGGTAGGTGAAGGGAAGGAGACGTTGGAGAATTGTGTGACAACACTTAACTAGTGTTATGCAGAAATCAGAAACTCTCTTAACTTATCTGATCGGGATCTCTCGCTGCCGTTTTTCTTTCACACCTAAGCTTCCGCCTTTCGACGTTTTTTATGTCCACTGACATAGAAACATTTCCCGCAAGGAGGTACTGAAAACGTTCCGGTGGACAGATGAACGGATAAACTTTACGAAATCCTATTGGATTTTTCGCTTGGAAACAAAAAAAGTGCAATTATGATGGCGGGATATGCAATTGTAAGAATTTCTAAGAGAATTGTATTGAGTAATACAAATAGCGTTAAGAGGCTGCTTTGAAAAAATGAATGCATTTCATCTTCAAAGAAAAAACAGATGGGATATATTCGAGTTTCAGTAACAATTCCATATAATGTTCTGAATATATATTTATACTTAAAAGCCCTTATTGAATGCGTTTCATCATATCTTTCGCTGATGGTGTGCATACGTACTTGTATAAACAACCATCCGAGCAGCAAAACTGTTAATAAACTTCAAAGCAATTGAGCTAAAAAGATTGCTTACAAATGTTGTGTGTAATGCAGGAATCATATGTTTATTGCTCGTGTTCGTTCCTCGCATAGATTTTTGTACCACATTTCTCTGTTGTTCCTTCTTTTGGTTGCCTCTTTAAGTGCACACCTCGTAGCATAATTTCTGTCATAGCCTAGTCAGCGCACCATATCTGTCGCATCTTTCTTGTTAGCACATATTGCAAGTACTATATGCAAGCTTCGTGGTCTGCTGTCATACTTTTCTCTAGCATATTTATGCTTCATTTCCTCATTTGGCTGTATTTAACAGTATCACTTGATTGTCTGTCGATTTTAGTTAGGTATGTAACTGGCTCTGACGATGGTCTTATCTATGATCGAAAACACAAGCAAAGCTATCTTCTGAAATGCGTTATATTTTATCTTACGTCATTTCAGTGCCTCTGCTATATCGCATCTTCCTACTCGTATACTGAGCAGCTGTACTGGTTATAACCGCTCACCATATCTAATAAACAGCGCTTAGAAATGATCCTCAATTTCAAATGAGGGATGAACAGTCAATTAACCACGCATGTTATTCATTATTATCAGTACTATTAACTATTTTCAAAAATGTAAAATGCCATATTTTGAAAAAAAAATCGATTACAACGATAAAGGATGGAGGAAATGAAGTAGGATACAAATGAACTTTATTCTTTATAAGCATTCTTTGAAATTCATGGGATAATACAATACGGAATCAAATGAATTCGGCAGCACTCACAAAGACATCTGATCAGGTATAGTTTCGATTTCAGCTCTGACTGACGAAAATAAAAGTGACCTTAGATAAAACATGGAAAACACATTGTATTGCCACAAATAAAACGACTGAGGACTGAGGCTTTACAAAATTTCTGAGAATCATTTCATTAACAGGAAAGAAGGAGTTGGCGGTGTGGGTGGGAGGGAGAGAGAGAACATTCGTGGTTATAGTATAAGGTAGCAAAAAAACTAAAACTGCGTTAAATACGTTGGTGGGCAATGATTTGCAAAAAAAAGAAAAACATTTTTCCAGAAGACTATATCAGCAGAAAAATTATGGTTCCTAATAAATACCGAGGAAATTTCCTGGGAGAAAAGCATGCAGATTTAGATTAGTTCCGATGAAATTCGAAAAATTGACCGGAATTAAATTTATCGGTGACGATGTGTCAGGTATCAATCATACAGACATCTGGCTAACTCTCACACCAAAGATTTTTTGGGCTTCGACAACTAATACCTGTTGAACGCTCACGTCTCGTGGTCACCAACCGCTCGCATAATTTTCCTCTCAATCTTTTGAGAAAATCCCGCATACAGCACTTTTCTCGTTCATTGTGTCGCAAGGTTGACGACTAAATGAGGCAGCAATTGGAAATATAGTTCAACGGCGATAAACGACATTCTGGTCACTGCGACAAATCATTACAAGAAACCGTATGATCCCGAATAAAACCCCGAATGTTACATTTTTCAAAATTTTCAAAAGGGGACTTGTTCGCGCTCATACGATGCTTCCAAACGTGGCGTATGCAAACAACAAAATGATACTTGAAAATTGACAATGAAAGATCGTCACAACCGCTTGGATTGCTCATGTAAAGAGTTCAGTTTCCCTTCGCGGCCCTATCAACTAGGAATCATTTTGCGTTCAGAATCGATAAAATCCATCTCCTCTTCACGTGCAAAGGCTGTCGCGTTACAGTTGCGCACTTGTAATCGAGGATGCAATCCTTGGCTCAATTTCTGAAATTTATGAATTACACATCTTTATAGTTTTCAAAATGGCTAGTGAGTTTCTAAACTTGTCTCAGTAGACTGTGAGAAGGAACAATGTAAATATTTTAATCGATTCTGGAACTGTTAGCGAAATATTTTTGATTCTAATATGAAAAAACCCTCGAAGCGATTTCGCAAAAAAGGGTTTACGAAATTGGTTTCTCTACCACTTTGTATGTTGAAGCACTTATCTTTTGAGGCTATGCGCGTATTGATTTCGTATTGAAATCGAACACTACTTTATGACGAATATGCATTGTCTGGGCGGATGTGCAATTAATACGTCGACAAAGTCTCCAGGATTAGTGTTGGTAAAGACGAAAGTTTATGCACAACTTAATGCAAAGTTAGCACAAAAGAGCAAAGTGCATGGAGCTATTGAATGAAATTACCTGTTTCAACGGTACGTCGTTTTTTGCAACGAACAAAAAGTAAAGCGCATAAAACGGAATGACGATCATCGAACATGAAGATAGAAAAAAACCGAATATTTCTGCCCATAACGGATAATCTTCACCAGTCGGATATTTCAACGGCTTATACTTTACAACACATGAGAAGAATAGCATCTAGAAAACTTCTATAATGCTGACATTTACGTTTTCGTAGCTATCCACTCCGGACATATGCCCAGTTCGAGTTGTGGTCAATCCAGGCAGACGGTATATGCGATCAGCAAGCACGCCCATCAGAATGCTTACTGAACTAGCCTGACGGTTTGTTTGCTTCGGCAGCCGTGTTGGGAAGACCCTTTAATAGAAACTAAATTCCAGCCTATTCTGCGCTCCCGGCTGTATGGTGAATTAATATGTATGATTCCGTGCCCCTTCCCCCCCCCCCCCTCTCCCACAGAACCGACAAAGAAACATTTTACGCATTTTGGCTCACACCAGCAATAATTTTACACCTCGTTACAATAAATACAAGTTCGTGTTATCTTAGTACTCTTCAACAAATGGAATTGTTTCACAGTGACTCTCGTAAAAAAGGAAACGATTGCCTTATGTTTTACCTTTTGTCATTTGACATTCGATCAACACCAAACGTTTAAACAGAAATGTTCAACTTTTTACGGAGTCATAATAACATACTTCAATATGCATTAAAACCATACAGTTGGTAGCACGTACTTCAGTGTCACTTCTACTAAGTCATCTAACGGCGCCTCAACTAGTTTTCCTTCCTCCACAGTTACGTTCGCTCTTTTCCGCAGACTAAAACGGTGAGAGTCGTATTCATCGATTATATTCGTGACGATATTTATCGTTAAAAGTTTATCACACAAATGTTCAACTCTAAGAGTAAGAGAGAGGGATGAAAAGGGCATTCAGAGCATATTAGGATTGTACGATACGTTTCTTTGCGAACAACAAAAAACAGTGGTAATTGCTGATCATTCGTGGTAGATGAATACGGGTTTTGTTTCGAATGAATGCGTTCCACGTGCGAAACGCTGCTGACCAACCTTGCTAATAACTAATAACTAACCGCAATAACAGTTGGTGATATAATTTTCCAGACGACATTCCATACTCTCGAAAGACTTAAACCAATCATTTCATTCAACGCGCTTCTTACATTGTCTGCTCCTGAAAGTAGTAAACCTATATGGCCATATCGTATAATCTCGAATAAAGTCCAACCGATATCAAACCCCACCTTTCTGTTCTCGAGATGAGGCGGTACTTCATTATCAATCCCCTTCGTCAGTAAAGAACAATCGAAAATTCAACGATGCATACACTTCTATACTCCTTCATCAACAAACGACGCACAGTGATTGTGCTGCTGAAATTCACTGCTTACTGACCAAATGCAGTTTATCAAAGAAGCTCTCTCTAATTAATCATATGATGTTCAGCCGATGAAAAAAAAAAGTCAAAAAATGTATTCGACACATAAAAGTACTCCAGAAATTATTCATCTCGAATTCGAAGGACTGATCATTTGCTACTCATGTCAGCCGTTCGTTTGCCAACTGCACTAGAATATTTTAAAGAGCCTTTCTTGGAAAACCACTCAAAATATATTTGGTATTATCGATGATGTAATACTTTCTTGCAAACGGATACCAGCAACTTGTTCTTGTTATGTAACGTTTTTCAGTTTCGAATATTCTAAAAGCATTTCAAGTGGCACGCAAAAGATCAGGCTTGAATTTGCTCGTTTAACCCTGTTTACGGTTGCCAAAATTCCCAACAAATACTTATTGAAGTCATCTATTCTATATTCATGTGAATTGCCGCTAAGCGTATAAATAAGGCAACCAGTGCGATGACAAATCAATAACATAATTGATCAGAAACGACAAACCGAATCCCCAAGAGAGTCCAATCACCTCGAAGAACACAACAAACAAAAGTGCAATTCCACTTGCCCCATAGGCGTCGAACAGAGTCAACCAGTATGCACCAGCCTGCAGTTCAGTACCACTCCCTAATACAATCACTGGGGTAGGGGAACAGGAATGCCTTCCTATACCCCTCCCCTTCTTTCTTCTCTCTACTCTTTAGAATTGAAGTATTGGAACGTTGTAGAATTTTTGCAGATCCATCTTTTTCAGTAACTGAGGAAAGACAGGAAATATCTAATCATTTATACAAATGAGCAGTGTCGTTGATCGCCAGCGCGTTTACAAACTATGCGTTCGCATAGTTAACTGGCATTCATCTGGCTGATAACCCACTTAAATCGTAATTAAGACAGCGAAATACAACAGTTGCGTTATTTGTGAAATCTAGCCGATCAGTTCGAATAGTCTATGTGATTTACACAATGCATATTAATAATTAATAATGTCTTGATATTAAGCTCAAAGTTTTGTTGGTCGTTGTCGTTTCTAAAGCATTTTGTCATTACCTAGACAGTAAACGTCGAAACGTTCAAAGAAAAAATTTTCGCAAAGCGATCAGGTACCATTATATAGATTCCTGCTCATCTATCAAGCAATCGTTTCTTTTCCAATTACTAACTGTCGTTTTAAATGAGATTCCGTTGACCATTCGGCTAACTTCTTATAGTTTCTCTCTCGTTCTAGATAAAATTGAGCACTCATTTTTTTTTCGTAAGTACTCTAATGTGGCGCAGGGTAATTGATGAAGCGAAGCGAATGGAATAATGTGCCGCCAACCGACTGACATATGAGACCATTGGGATGCCGATGATGAAAAAGAGAAGACATGTGACGCCAAGCGATATCTTCTTGTACTTCCTTAGTACTGACGGGAACACGTCCTCGATCGCCGTGAATAGTCCCTCCATCATGCACACCTACAGCAAAACAACAACGCCCTACAGCTACCATAAACCCCCCAATCCAACCCCTTCTAATACTGTCTTTTTTCAATTCAGTCCTTCCTCTTCCAGGAATGAGTGTTCTCATAACTCCCACTCTCTCCCTCCTTTCAAATTCGGTCAACATTTAAGTGGACGACCTTTATGCAAGTCACTTCATGCAAATTCTCCTCAAACTCAGCCATCGACCTAATCGAATCCCTCTGAAAGTGCCAGTTGGTAAAAACAGCACCCATACTTTTAAATTCAGTACCTTTCTGAAGAATTAGAACGTGCTTCCAGGACTTTAATTTGTCAAACCGGAAAAACTAGCGCGTCGACTAACGCGCTACACTCCCATCGTTGCGCCAAACTCACTGCTCGGATGCTGAGGCCCATCTTGACCACAAAAATTCTCCTAATGTCGTGTGCTTTAAATTGAAGTCAGATGCGATTCCACTACCCCTTTTTCTTCTTCTCTTTCTTCTCGTCAGGCGGGAGTGTTGCACCCATGCACTCATAGCATCGAGCGCAACACTCACGCCTGACGAGAAGAAAGAGAAGAAGAAAAAGGGGTAGTGGAATCGCATCTGACTTCAATTTAAAGCAGACGGCATTAGGAGAATTTTTGTTGTCAAGATGGGCCTCAGCATCCGAGTAGTGAGTTTGGCGCAGCGATGGGAGTGTAGCGCGTTAGTCGACGCGCTAGTTTTTCCGGTTTGACATCCTCCAAGCTGAGTATGACTTGTGGGGTCGTGAATTGCTTTCTGTGGTCGCCGCATTTCTACCATAACACGGTACTGGCGACAAGCAAGATTATAAAGACTGTTCCTCCTGTAATCAATCTCCATTTCTTGGTTATTTCTTCCATTTCTTCCTCCAGCTTTCGTGCTCCAGTTTCAACGTCTGCACCAATTTCCCACAGAAATTCTTCGACGGCTGATATATAATTGTGATTTGGCTTCTCTGCGGGGGTTAGCATTTCCATGTTCTCAGCACAGTCAAGAGCCGGGTTCATCGTTTCTATTTCCATGTCCGGCAGTTTCGCGGCGGTGAAAGCCACCATCGCTTCGTAGTTGTCGCTAAGAATATCTAAGGTTTTGTTTTTTGATGTTGTTTTGGGGGGCGTCCAAGGACAAGGGACTTCTGATGAATGAGCAACCAGGTCATGATTGAGAGGTGTCATGAACATTAGCTGGTTGTTCACTTCAACAGGTAGTAACTCGTAACATTTATCTGCTAGTCGATGATCCTCATGTATTGTTCTTGGTTTGATTGAGTAGCAGCGAGTGATGAGGAGTGAGTCGCCAAAGTATCGAGCTGCGACGTCACTTCGGCCTAGCAGTATGCGTGTTGCAGCTGTAGTATTTTTTACGCTCATCTGTTGGAGAAGAAGGGTGAACAGATTCCGAAGTGAACACCATCGCACAGCAGCTCGCTGACTCTCGATGTCGAAAAGATATTGTAGTTTTGGGTTTTCTGGATCCGTTCCTGACACATGCTCCTGAAGAAATGATCGTCGCGTTGTATCGTTAGAGCGAGGACGGTTCCCCGGAACGATGATGTAGTCGTTGACGGTTTGTAAGGAAGAGGGGGGATATTGCAATGGGTGATGGTAGATTCTGGTGGTTTCCCTTGAACGCGAAAAGTGGCTTGTAGGTTGTCGACGACAATTTCGTGTGGTGAGAGGCTAGCGCGGTACGTTCCCGTGAGGGTATAGTGACAGGCGTGGTCGAATGTTGAAATATTCCAGACGATAGTTTCGTGAAGGGTGAAGCATTGGTTATCTCGGGAGTGACAGCCAGTAGTGCGAGAGTGTCGAGATAACGGTTGGGATCCGCTAAAGGTTGTTGAGCCGAATTCAAGGATGTAATTGCTGATTGGGGTACAGCGAGTCCCAAAGAAACCGTATGAAGATGAGGGAGGGATTTGAGTACTCCAGACGTTAGGCGATGTGGTTGGTTTGAGTGGTAATGAGCCCGTATGCTTGTGAAGGGCTATTTGATGGCACTGATCCGGTTTAATTGGAAGACTGTGATGTGTGTCGCTGGTCATTTGTAAGCTAAGGCGAAAGAATGCCCATGTACATATTGTTCGCTCTACTTTCGAGCAGTAGATGGCAGGAACGTTTACCACTTTGCGACGGAAAATATTGACGTGTGCGGCGTGCCAGTGTGCGCTTGGGATATTACAGCAGTTACGTGTTGATGGGAAGGCTACATAGACTCCGGAATGTTGGTGAGGGCAGATTTGTGTTCGTAACGCGGCGAGACTGAGTGGGCAGAGCAGTGTTATTAGCAGAATGTAGAACGCAAATGGAGTGAAACTCATCTGGGCAGTGTGAAGACGAGCTTTTCGAAGGGGTCTTTGGCGGAGCCTGCGCGAAGAACGAGGAGGTGGGATGGAATGTTCTTCATCGGACTGGTCCGAAGTGATAGCCTGGAGGGCAGTATCTTCCGGATATTTGTTTGTAGTGGGCTGAGGTTTGCTTATTTCCAAAGGAAATAAGACGGAAACTGGTCGTAAATGTGTTTCTTCGACGATTGCGAGCTTCCAGACAGGACGGGGATGATTGTCGTCACAGAGGATAACGACTTCGCCTTTCTGAGGTGGACGGCGAGTAAGGCTTCTTGGTCCGACGTGCTCTCTTTGGGTTCTTTCACGAAGGAAATGTAAATAGGCGGATGACCATAACTGCCAAAAACGAGAAAGGCTACACCGAGTCTGTTTCCACTCTTCCAGACGGGCTTCACGTGTTGATAGGGCTTCTGGTCTGTATACATCGATGTTGGGTTCTCCATGATCGAGAGTGGAATCGGAATCAGGGGTAAGGAAATCAGCTGGTCTAAGCACTTCTAGGGAATCCTTTTGAAGAGCGGTGAGCGGGCGCTGATTTATGACTGCTTCTGCTTCTGTTAGATAAGTGATCAGGTTAGTTTCTGTAAGGAGGCGTCTGCCGATAGCTTTCTGAAGAGCATTTTTGGTAAGACCGACTAGTCTTTCATACACGCCTCCTTTCCAGGGAGATATCTGGGTAACAAAATGCCACTGTGTACCTGATTCTGCAACGTTTCGCTGAGCCAGTTTTAGTTTTGGACGTAAGGAGAAAATTGGTTGCGGTATCGCTGAGGAGAGTTTCTGGTTTTCCTCGTCTGGAAACAAACCGTCGGTAGCAGTGCAAAAAGCTTTCTGCTGATAGGTTTTCTGCGAGTCCAAGGTGTACGGCTCGCGTGGTCATGCACGTAAAGAGTGCAACCCATCTTTTGGACGTTCTTATGTTTGTTTTGATTTTCATTGGTCCGAAATAATCGGTCGCAGTGTGTTGAAAAGGCCGGCCAACCTGCACTCTTGTTTCTGGTAGCGTGCGCATAATGGGTAGTGCGAACGGTTTTGCTTTCCATCGACTGCGGCCGTTGCAGCTCTGCGAAATAATACGTTGAACCTTACTTTTGCCTTGTGCAGTCCAATATTTTTGGCGAATTTGAGTCAATGTGGTAGACGCTCCAGTGTGCATTAAAGTGGGGTGTACATGAAGTACAAGTAATTGAGTGATATAGAATCACGTGGTAGGAATATAGGAAACTTATGGCTCCTGGGAACGGTAGCTTCTGAGAGACGGCCTTGGCGACGCTGGTTCGATTCCAGCATGAGGCACCATGTTGCACTCATGCACTCATAGCATCGAGCGCAAGGTCAAGAGGAAGGGCCGAGCGAAGCGAACAAAGATGTAAGCAAACTCTTTCACCCCACACCTCACACTACATACCGTATTCACGTTCAAAGGAGAAGATGTAGTGGCATTCCTACACATTGCAGTCTCTCACGTTCAAAGGACCGACCGATAATCCACCCATCGTTCAAAAGACCGACCGACATCCGCCCTTGTGATACACACTCCCCCCTTTTTGATGTGCACTGTATATAAACAAGTGATGTTGAGTATAAAGGGTTGTTGTTCCCAGCTTGCTGTTTTCGGCACATCCCAGTTCTGACGCTTCTACACTCCCAGTTCCGACGTTTCTACATTCCCCGAGCTAAAAAGGCTCTACAGAATTTGACCATTTACCGCACCTGTTTTGATAAAATCAAATGAACAGTGCACGACTCGAAGCAGTTGTGTATGATTTTTATGACACGTTTTTAAAGACATTTTCAGCTTAGGATGGTTTTGTTGCCGTGGAAAAGCCATGGAAAGTTTTGTAGATCGAACAGCTTATTTTTCGTTGTGATACAAACGAACCGGATGATATTATCCACCGCATTTTTGCTGCCTATAGTTTTGAGCAATTTGATTCTTCTCTCCAACAGTTACGATTCGTTTTCCAAAACATTTGAGAAGCTAGTGATGTACAAGATTGATAAAATCTCTATCAAGCCAACTGCTTTCGGATAGGGAACTTTGAAGCTCTAGCAGATTACTTCTGAGGCAAGTAAGCCAAGAAGATGAGGGCTGCAAGTAAACAAAGATAAGCATATCTACTCGTAATGATTTTGCCTGTGTGAGACTGGCCCTTCTTTTACGATCGAGCAGCAGCTCTCCAGCATGAGCTCTCACGATACCTGTACATTCTGTACACTGTAGGCGTTCGTCAAAGCATACAAAGCGCAAATATCTGTCAAAGAAATTGGCGTGTATGCGTCAAAATATCGAATTTAGTGACGAAGACACTGCAAACATACCTGACTGTCAAGACCAAGTATCGTGATCATAAGAAAGAAAAGGAAAGCCCATAACTGCTTCAAAGGTAATTTGCTGGCCACCTCGGGATATGCTTGAAAAGCGAGACCAACGCCTGAAACTCACACCTCTTATAGCTGATCTCTAGATAGAAATAATTTACTTCAAATTCATATGAAGCTAATTTGTCATTTTTCAGTTGCGTTATATTTAATATTTTTGTCAATTTTTTAAATGAGAACTGGCAATTTTTGAAAAAAAAAAACGCTCCAATTTTGGTCTGACTAAATTTGAACCTATTAAAGAACTGTTTGCCCATTCTGTTTTAATCTGGTTCAGGTTTGTTTCTGCTAGGGACAGGAAGATAATCGAAAATGGATCCCTTAGCTTATTGTCAACTCACTGAACTATGAAATTTCAGAGCGTTTCTACTCGTAAGAAATTAAAGAACACGAATAAAATGTTTAAAACTTTAACCTGGTTTAACAATATCGGCAATACTTTTATTAGCAACGACAGACATATAGCCGAGAATAGAGAACACCACAAAACCTTTAAAAATTTCATTACATTGCTTTTACAAAGGAAATACACAAAAAAATTTCGAAAAATTGTTTTAAATTCGCAAAAATAAAATTGATTCCACACTCGTATTTGGCACACTCTTCACTTATAAAAGAAATGTGTGCACACATTCCCCACCAGATGCACGAAAAAACTCGACCGGAGAGTATTTCTGTTTATTTTCAAAGCGAAAAATGAAAATTTTCGAGAGCACCAAACGAAGTGAAACTTTTGACGGATATCAAATCAGCATTTCGTGATTATTTATGGATAATCGATGATCGAACACTGCAGAAAAGCTTACGCCCTCTGAAGAAAAATGTCAGTACTTTTTCTTTCCAGCAAACGATCACTACATTTTATTCTATTCACTTGTCTTCATAACCTAGTGAATCAATTTTCCAATACCACTTACCTTTTGTCTTCTAAGTGATGTACAACTCTAAGGAAAGTTTGAGCGACAAACAAATCGAACTCGTGTTATATGGACTGTGGCATAGTTGTTCTATAGCCTTTTGGAGGCTTCAAAAAATAAAGATAACACATTTAGTAACATTAAAAAACATCTTAAATGTATGGTTTTCTAAAAGATAAATGCTGCCAACAATTAGTGATCGCAAAAAACATGAAATCAAAAAAACTGATAGATGATTGTGATGCATACGAATGAAAGCGAAAATTTTCGCTGATTACTATCAACAAGTTTTGAGCAGCAGGAGAAGCGCATGGGAAGGCAACGAATATATATACCTGCCAGGATGCTTGTCGACCCATTGATAAAACACATCACAAACGCATCTCTAAAACAGTGCAGTGTTACACAAAGTTGGCGCATTCTGAGATCGCATTATTTTGCAAACAAATGTCATTTCGTGCACTCGAAAAGTGAATCAGTGGCTCCAAGTCAATGCAACATCTACAATGCCGCTAAACGTTAATTAGTGAAATATTTCAGTGCTTGGCCCTACGATAAAAAAGAAATTCGGCCGGTTTCATCAACCTCCTTCCTCCTCCCCTGCTGCGAAAGATTAAATCTAATCAAAACCGTTCTTCATTTCTAACATTTTGATCACTGAATTTCTTTGAACTTCTACAGAGTGATCCTAATGGCAGTTCCGCAACAGATGCCTGCACATGAGAGTGATTCGTGACTCATGTGGGGTATTCTGATTCTCCTTGAAAATTCCGAGGAAGAGGTCGGTCTTCCATTCATGAGTAATTACCATTCAAAGATACAAATGCACTGTTCAGTCCGTTCTAGCAGTAACCACCTATTCTTAATAAGACCACGTTCAAAAATTTTAGAACACCTCTGATTTCAACGGGCTTTATCCTAGAAAATAGCTTTTCCCTTATTATCAATTTGTTTCAATTCTTTTCGACATTCAGAGCACTAAAACTGAAGTAATAAAATGTAGTCTTCAACAGCAGTACGAAGAAAGCTCAGACGATCGCTGGTGCCACTAAGAGCTTTCTCCGAGGTGGAAGTGACGCGGGAGCCACATGGTATTTTTACCACAATAAACATCTCCAACGGTTTGTCTAATATCGAAAAATTGAGAAAGTTTTTGTAGGTATGCGTCCAAAAACTCCGATACGTTGGAAATACCTGAGAAAACCACAAAAGGCGAGAGAAAAGTATGACGTATTTGGAAGTAAGCACGAAGACCAAACATGTGTCTCAATCGAGGACGAATCAAAACTGTCTTGAGAGGAACTAAGTTTAATTTGGCAATTACATTTCTTTTCAGAAAAAAAATGTGTCGCATTTACCTGAAGCAGTTATGGTTGAATTTGTTATGAGAGCCAAGTGCTATTAACGCTCCAAAACCAACGCCATACGAGTAGAAAACCTTAAGCAAAATATCTAAAATTTTTGTTCAGGAGAAAAATTTTCCAATACATACGCATTTTGAAGGGAGCGAGTTTCTTGAAATACAACTTGTTAAAAAATTTTTGAAGAGAAGAATAATTTTAGCCCATAAACAGTCAAGTATATATTCTAATGCTCTTACGAAACGGGTGCCCCCCAAAATGCGAATTTCTTTTCAGCAACAATGAGACGGTAAAACAACAGATACAAGAACCAGAAATTTACTTCTTCAATTTAAAGTTGTGTCAACGAATAGTTTTAATTAGTTGCATGATAGACAATTGAAATGCGTACCTGACGCCTGTTCCGATGTCGTATGTAAAACGGTTAGTCTCTCGTTTTAAAATAGGCATTCACTATGGTTTGGCGTGGAATCCTCATTCACATAGATCTCTCATCAGAAACAATTATATCACATTAGAAGTCAGTGACTTTGCACACTAAGCATACTCATCGTTCGCAAACAAAACGAAATGAATACTGATGTGAAGAAATCGCCGCGAAGCCGATTACATCAGATCAACATGAAAGTTCAAGCGGAATGTCAGCAGCTTCGACCTTCGCTTGCGGCAAATTTCGCCATCAACTTACTCACCTATATGGATGAAGAAAAAGGACTAGTCACTCATCGGTTCGTTATTAGACGGTATCAATACTTTCGGCCTATCAGACTAATTAATTTCAAAAGATTTTTACAATCCCTCAGCATTTGCGGACACCTTGATTGCTTGAACAGAAGGCATGATGCTTTTGTTTTTGCCAACGTTCGACTGGAGATCTTGTAATCAAGATAGCCTGTTCACAAATGATCTTTTGCTAAGGAAATATGGCATTCTAACCTGGGTTCCAGCATCCTTCCAAACAGTTGTTTCAGAAAGCTTCGTCATATTGGGAGTAAGATAAAAAGAAATACCCGTAACAGCACCGGGCAGAGTGAGACCACGAACGAGTAGAACGACCAGCAGGAAATATGGAAAGAGTGCGCAAAAATACACAAACTGCAAAACACTGAGTAATGATTTATAAGCTGCAGTCTTCCGTTTTGAGATTCCTTCTTCTAAACGAGTCCGCTTGTGTACTTCGCGCAGCTTGCAGAATACGGCTGTAAAACTGCCCGCGAATTAAGCTTTTTTTTCATTTTCATTACGGCTTTCATATTTTAATATTACTGACAATGTGAAGCAACAGTGGACCCAGTTTTGGGGACTTTACAAATATTTTTGAAACCTGAACATAAAAGACAATAAATGGTGAACCCTTAACAGTGACATCAATTGTAGTGAAAACAGTGATAAAAAAGATCGAACCAAGACGAGAACTTATGCGCAGTAGTCGAGACTATCGCACAACAAGATCGTCAATCAGCCATTCAAACCCGCCAGATTCAAGAAAAAAAAACACAGAAGAGTTAGTATGGGTAGATCAATCCCTGCATAAAATCACTTGTGCGCTCTTATATCTCATAGCGTACTCCAACAGCTTGCACATCGGGCATTTTGAGCACCACAAGGGGTTTTGTTGTTCTCCTATGTTACCCTAAAATACAGTTCAATTGTGCTCCTTCTGAACCTCTCCGCCCCCACCACTCCCATGAAAATTCCCAAGGCGCAAATGGCAGCGAACATCAGCGTTGCAACAGTCGTTTTAACTTTAGTCACTTCGAGGCGGTGTGTCTGCACAAATTGGTCATACAAACAATTTTTTGGAGGTTACGCAATGCTAGTTGAAGTGGAACGATCTTCCACCGTCGAGGACGGTACCAAAATACATTACTACAGCAATTAGCACCATGAGAACAACTTTCTTAAGAAAAATGCTTTTCAGATGCAAATGAACCTTTCGAGCTTGAGTAATTCCTTTCCACAAAGCGAAGTAAACGATAAGCCAGGCGAAAAACATTATTCCCATCAATTCCCACTGAATTCCACCGAAATCCGAGATCGATTCCGTTTGCATCAGCACACGACGCCTATTTGAAATGAAATTACTTTTTTGAAAATCAAATTAGAAGTCACTAAAAACTACCACATCATTTTTAACAACTTTCAGTCTTCACTGTAGTAGCTTACTCCGAAAAAAATCCTAGATTTTTTTAAATGAAAAAGAATGCGGTTGGAAAGCAGTGCTATTCGTTATTGAAAGCATCAAACAAACAGTTAGTAGTAATGCATAATTTTTGCCGAACAAATTAAGTGGAAGCCATTACATAAAGTGCTTATGAAAGGTATAAAGCCAGGAAATTCGTCTTCCTTCTCAGCTTCTTCCCCTTCATTTCATTATTTGCGGATAAAGGCGAATTTAACAATAAATTTAAATTTGAACGTGAAACGAACAAAATCAACATACTCCCAAAACTGTTCAACACTGGTCTCCGTTCGTCGTTCAGTAAGCGTCAAATTCACAGCTGCTTTCATCAGCGTTGTCGTATTCTCTTTGCCGGTTATGCACTGAGCCGTATTCCTTCAATCGGTACTTAGAAAGCGCTTGCTTGCTGACGTTTCGGCTTCATTACTGATTGCCTTGCCCAAACAACCACTTAATCAGTTCAAAAGTCAACGATAAAAGAATTCTGAAGCCACTGTGCATTGTTTCGTCACAACACCAATCATAGCCATTTTCACATTGTTGCAAATTTCTGCAATAAGACAATACGAAATTCCATTTGTTTTAATTTTGCTATTACTAATTCCTCCCTAATGAGGGAAAGAGAATTCATAAAAACAGAAATGTACATAGAAAATTGTTCTCATTATTATTTTCGAATGTGTTCTGTCGATGTAAAACGAAAAATAGCACCCAAATAGAGCAGCAAAGCGATCAGTTGTAATAATGAAACGTGGAAGTTATTAACGAGCGGACAAAACACTAACCACCAATTGTCGCATGTTTCCCATGGGAATGTTGATTTTAGTGAATTAATCATATAAAATATAGCCCAGCTGACTATTACGCAAAAATATGCAATACACATAAACGCAATCACAACATTGCCTATGCCTACACCTGAAAAAAAAAAGAAAAAAAATTCATAATATTGAAAAATTTAGGCGAAGTTAGTCGAACGAACAATGTTAAGGCAACAAAGATGTTTATTCCACAAGAGGAAGCTTAAATGAGTCAGCTTCGTTTACGCTAAAATAGACCTCTCCGTTCGCATACACATATCTAGCCAAAAACTGCCGAACATAAAACGCCTGGATACAACCAACAAAATGACTCATTGCCAAAACACAATCAAAATGAATACTCTGTACTCTGTAAAGGCTTTCTGCCGCGTATATATCCATAAATCAACATATGCTAATGAAATTTGACAAATGAATATCTTAATTTAAAAGCCTGCAGTGCGTGGTATTTTTTATGCTTGAATGAAAGTATAAGACAAGCATGTTCTGGAACAACTGAAATGGGCACAAAAGCGGCTGTTGTTTTCGACTGAAAAAGGCGATCGTAATTTTACTGATTTGACGATTCAGGACAGCACAAAAGCTCCAGTGCGTCATTCACTGCGATGAATTAACCACCACCGCTTCGAAAAAAAAACAATAAACCAGGTGGTCAAGGACCACAGAGTTAGTTTTTATACAGTTAAAAATCAGTATTTGTCTTTGCTACCTACCTTTGAAAAGCGGACACATATTCCACATTTCCATTGCGCCACGTTGTAAATACTGACCTATGGTAACTTCCATTATGAAGACTGGAACAGCTCCAAGACAGAAAAATATCGCGTAAACAACTAAAAATGATCCTGAAAAAAAAACAGTTTTCGCCGCCGAAAGTTGGCATCTCTCAAATGACCCCTAAACCCGGAGGTGTTTTCTGTTTTGAGGGTGTAAGCCACATTTCTGCAACCATCAGCATCATCAAATACGAATCTTTCGTATTCTTAGCATGGAATTACTCACGCTGGTTAATCGGCGATTTGGTTTCGATATGTGCAGCGCCTAGAAATGTTGCTACGGATGCATACGCTAACGTCGCATGTTGTTCCGATGAGTGCGCAAAAAAAAATCATTAACGACTGATGTCATATTTCCTTGTCATTTAACTACAAAAAGATAGTTTACTAAGATACGCTTTAAAAAAAGAACTTCCTAATTGAATCTGATTACGGTAATGCGGGAACGTCACAAATAAACGTTGCGAAATTGTGCTAGAATTGTAGAGCAGTGAATGAAGAACGCTTAGCGAGATTTAGATCCTTTAAAGCAACGACGAGCATAGAACAACATACCTCCACCATTTTTGAAGCAAAGATAAGGAAATCGCCATACATTGCCTGAAATTGCAAAATTTTATTAAGAGCGAGGTAATAGCTGGAAAATGAGTGCGGAAATCTCTTTTATTGAAAAAAAAACTATGAAAAGAAATTTCTGAAATAAGGCGGAATTGATCAATTTACCTCGTTCCGAAATTCTCAAAAATATTTTTTTTCGTGTGACACACTGCTCGCTGACTGACTGTTTACAGTTCTTGTCCTTTTTTGCTTAGCATATGTAGGTATCGATATTTGAGTGTTTGCAAGTGCCTGCACTAGTAGCAAATGTGTTTTAGTGGCCTATGCAAATCATCAAATTGAATATAACTCGAAATGCCAACCTAGACCGACCGCATACGCAATCATTGACATCAGGAAATCAAAGCGACCACTCCATTGGCCTCGATCGATCGCTTCCACTCCAAGAATAGAAGACTTACGATTCACCTTTTTGGGGTCAGCACTCGAAGGAAAAGTTTCCTTAGAAGCCTCTGCTTCCGAAAACCCTTCCTCCGAATTTTCTTCGCTACCTTCTGTTTCTTCGACGGACGTCCTCTTCAATTTTGCCATCACTGAAAGCGCTTCCAAAGTTTAATATTCGTTTGTTTAGATCCTACTGTTAGCATTAGTGCACACATCAGGGATTAAACAAAATATTGTTCGAAAAAATCTGATACAAAGATACCACGCGCACAGTCAACACACCCCACAACTCCATAACGCGTTGTCAAAAAAAAAACGTTCCGCCATTCTGCACAGAAATTAATTAAAGTAATGCAAATGCACTGATTAAAAGAAGCAAACAACGAATAAAAAGCGAATTGCAGCTTTCATTGTGAAGAAATTATGCGTAAAATGGACGAAGACTGTGTGGGAGAGTCGTACAGAGGCAGCAATATTTTGTGTTGTCCTTAAGATGCATAATAGCCTCAGCGCTGATGTTCTGCAGTGGGCCATAATGAACGCTTACAAATTCGCTGACGTGTACGTAACACGCTGGGATCGAATTTTTTTGCCGCCGGGTTCTTCGAATTGCTTTTCATTTCATATGATCGTAAACTGCATATCCTGAGCATATCATTAACCATTTTCAAAGATCTACCTTATGACGTTTTACTTAGTTAGTAAGTAACAATAAAACGCTACTTTAAATTGATCACCGTGTCACTGGTTGTTAAACAAGGCGACCAACTGGCTCTGACAGTCAATAGCCATAGAGACTGCTGCATATTGAAATAAAGAAAATATTATTGATAAACGTCAAGTAAGAACGGTAATTCCCTAAAATTTGTGAGAGAATATAAGAGTATACTATAGGGCTGTAAAGTCGAAACGAATGTTAATAGATGAAATAGATGTATCGAAAAATATACTCAACACTGCGAAATGACGGCTTCCCGCATACGAAATTACCGTTGAGTGAAGATTAACTGTAGGCTGTTGGGAATCCATAAAGCTATTCTGAACTATTCTAGGTCATCTTTACGGTCACATTCCAGCAGCGTTCCTTGCTTCGTAATGTGAACTAATCACTGACTAGAATACTGAAGCAAACTGCACCAGAAAGCAATTTGAACGATTCTAAATAAAAGTGTTTTCTCTAAAAACACCAGCAAGAGGAGCAAAAGTCCGTTTGTTTGGTTACTGTAAATCAGCTAAAATGTATCAGCTGTTCAAATGCACAGATGCTTGAGATTTAGGGGCTTGGTTGACATATTTTTAAGATATATCTTGCTCTCGACAAAGACAACTCATATACAAACGACACTGAAGTGAAACATTTACAGAATGAAAATGGTAGGCATGTGTGTTACTAAACGATGCGATCAGGCGAGCGTGAAATAGCGTTCAACATTGGCTACTGTTGCGATAATGACCATCAATTCGAATTGACTTTAGGAAACGAAAGCAACGCAAAAAAAAAGAGGCAAAACGAATGGATGTTATTAAACGCGTAAATAGTGTTGATCAGTCAGCCCATCGAGAAGAATTGACAAATGAAATTCACTGTCTCATTAACATTTTCGCAAGTCGTTACTGAAAGGAAAATTCTCACAATTCTGGGCCGTTTTTGGTAAACTTTTTTTATTGATGATAGTAACAGAAGTGACATTACTTTAATGCTGACAAAAAGGAGGCTCTCTCAGATTAGCTCTCTATGCAAGCGCAATACTTCGCGAGCGTTGAGGGCAAATTTTGACGAAAACTGTGTTGTTTTAAATCCGGCTAGAAAAAAAAAGGAAAATGGTCCCTTGAGGGGTTAAAGAAGGTCGAGGATCGCTAACTGTAAAGCCAAACACCATAAAAATGCGGAAACAGTCGAGAACAGAGCAAATGGCAACACCAAATCATTGTAATGAAACAACGAAATGCAGAATGCAATCCCTCACAACAGCAGTCTCGTTTCGGCAGCGCAGTCACAATAACAGATCTCTGAGTACGGATCACATTTAAGCGCTATGTCGGTTGCGTCAAATTGCCCGCAAAAACGCAATACAACGACCGCTCTCTATATGTGTTTGTACGATTGTGTGCGCCTGTTTGCCTTTGCGATACTTTTAAATCAAAAGCATAAAGAGATTAACATAATGGAATTTCGTTTGTATAGTTTGCACCTTTGCATGGCTTCTAGAATCATCGCCTCTTGATTTTGTATGCTAAGGAGAGTCCGTCGTCATATGCTTGCTTTAATGAACCAAAAAAAAGTGGACAGAGAAATATTCATGTACTCACGGAAACATAATCATTAAATTGTATCTGGTTGCTTTGTTGTATCTGAACGGTCAGTAAGTTCGTATCCAGGCCTACAAAGAGCAAAAGATGTTTGTAAAGGATCTGCATATGCCAAATTACGATATGCAGAGCGCCTTGTCCCTAAGTACTTGCAATATAAATACAGTGCGTGGAAAGATGCAAGATGCAACGATCCAAAATAAGTCGAAAAGGTGTTTTATATAGCGCTGTGGTAGCATTTAACCGGTATCAACGAAGAGCTATGGAAATCTGGAAAAAAAATTCTACATTGGAAATTCGCAAACCAAATATCTTCCGCCAATTTCAGGTAGTGGGATTGTGCTAGTAGATAACTTCAAGTTATAGTAACAAAGCAAGCAGTAAGAGACAATGCATGAGATTTAAGGTTCTATTTGATCCAATGTTCACGCACCGTGATCGATATAATTTATCGCGAGCTGATAGCCTTCAGTTGTTTCCGTGAGTCTCAACCTTAAATTCAGTGAATAATTCTTTCCTTTACGGGTCGTCTGAATGTAGAATAAACTACCTAATGGTCTTTTCACCGCTTACTGTTTCTGCGTTCACAAATCGCCTAAAGCATTTCGGTTTTGGAAAAATTTTTGTTCACTTGTCAAAAACCAAAAAAATCAAATCGAAGAGTTTGTGTTCAGTTCACTGACACTTTCGGTCATCTCGATCGTACACTTTATCCCTTCTTATTACTTTGTTTTTATTACCGCTTTTTCTTCATTTTGATTGGCGTAATCAAGACTTTACTACTATTACTACTACTCGACCTGCCGTAGTGATGTCCTGGTCGAGGGGCGAAAGTTGTAGATACATGCATCAATTAAAGATAGGTAAGCGTAAGTTTAAGAAACGATAAGCTTTACTCATATTGGTTATCTCCATTCGCCAAGTCCCATTCGAAGTCCGCTCATTTTAATCATGGAAGATTATGCTGCGTAAAGAATCACTCATCATACACCAAACAACTCCATGAAAGCACAAATTTCATAACGCAGGCATATCGCTAGATCAAAGTAATTAAGACTCTATTAAAAGCAGACGTTCTCAACAGAAACATTCTCTGCATATCCAGGCTCAAAAAACGCATAACAGAGAGTGGAAGAAAAACTGAGGACATGCGGAAATACCCCTCCCTTCTCATCCCTAGTTCTCTCCATTTTTGACAGCAGTTAATGTCACTGAAAATGACTCGCAATGCAGCATGAGCATGAAGTTCTGAATGTTACAGGAACATGCAAAGAAAAACATATAAAAGCGTAAAATTCTCACCGGCTCTTTACTGTTTCGCCAAAAATGCAGACCTGTTGTCCGTATGCAAATTAAAGTTTTCAGCGGAAATGCGGACTTTTATTCTCGAAAATTGTAAAAAGTGTGAGTAGCGTGAAGAGATATTGACACCGTTTGGCAAAGAAATGCTTTCCGCAAAACGTTAAATTTAAACGACTAATGGCACTCGTGTATGAATGAGAATGAGAATGAATTACGTCTGTTGAGAAATAGCTCATTAAACTATGACAGAGAAAGAAACAGATTTTCGCAAATGAAATGTTTTTTGGGCAACTGTTTTCAAAGTAGCAGGCAACAGACATTATCTTCGCCTCAGTATACGGCAACCTTGAATAAATCATAGGTTTGAACTCAGAACATAGATAAATGTTTTCGCTTGCTATCGTACTCATTCCGATAATCTTTAGCTTGATCTAGACAGCACCCCCAATATCAGCAACAACTATTCACTATTTATTTTTATTTGTTCATTTTATTTATTAGTCATGAAAGGCATACGGTCAAGAACACCTGCGTTCAAATGTCCGAAGGTATTTTTTAGCAAAATTTCTTTCAAAAGGTCGTGTACTTGCAAAAAAACAAGGTAACAAAGCTATAATATTAACTGGAAGCACTTATAAATTCATTCGAAAATTTGGAAGTTAAGAGGATCGACTGAAGAAATGTCCTAAACGCCCCTCTTCAGAGATGATGCGATTGCCAAAACGTTGAAGTGAATGAGCTTTTGAAAGAAATCGGTTATGTAGATTGTGGCAAACCATTTAAGAAGAGATCATAAATGGTTCTCTTAATGAATTAAAAACATACATAAACCGATCGCAGAGTGGAGCGGTTCATTATTCGGTGATTCTGTAATTTTGAAGGAAAAATGGAGCAATTGTTTACTAATAAGCTCAGAAATACTAATACTAATAAACCCAACCGTTCTTAAAGACCGTTTCTGCATTATTCTTGCTAAAAACGGCAACATTCTCGAGAAAGTCGACTGAAACCTTCGGAATTTCCTTTGTGGTCAGTATTAGTTGGGGTATTTTAAGGTGCTGGAAACGGCACCTATTCACTACCATATTTGCTCTGAGAGTCCATGTGAAAATAAAACTATGTTAAGAAAAATAAACTGCGATACCCCCTTGAATAAGACAAACGAAATATTCGAAGCAACAGATTTCGCAAAATAATACACAAATTATGCGGCAGCATCGCCAAAACAATCGAAACAATTTGGCAATTGCGCAATAAGTTTTAGTTGCAAAGAGCAGAACATCTTCAAGACAAAAACATCTTACGGGGTTTGATGGGCGCTGAATGAGCAATGCACGTTGGTTGTGAATTCTTCGTCTGATTTCAGTCACAGTCTTTTTACCTCTATTTTGCTTCCATCAATCACAATGACACACCGTACTTCTGAGGTGAATTATCAAACATGTGCACGATCGCCTTCGAACTATGAAGAAACTGAGCTGAAGAAAAAAGCAGCTCTAGCCTTAAAACATCCGCATCTCCATTCTGCATCTGAAATCACACTGAACGAGTGCTCATCTAACGAATTCTGCAGGAAATAAGAGTGAAGCGCAGCTAGACACAGTGAAATGATCTACCGAAAATGAAACAGGAACAACGGAAAGCACCATGGTTAGCCTGAGACTTCAGAGGGATTTAAATTTCGGTTGAGGTCTGCTTTACTAAATTGAGGTTTTTTTTCTAAGAAAGGCTTAAAAAAGCATTCTAATGTGGGATATTGTGATATTACAAGTTTCACTCAAAACCTTCACTTTCAAGGAAGAAAAAATTCTCGCCGCACAATTACAGAGCGCTAATATTGGATAACGGTCTAAGCAGAAGTATACTATCGAATGAGGGGAAAGCCAACAGAAGAGTGCAGCAAATGCAAAACAAAAATGAACCGGCGGGATCAAAAAACCGCAAAGGTACATGCTGTAAGTGGTTTCTTTGACGGAAGTTATTGAGACGAAGTGATTTTAAAAAAAAAAAAAAGACCTACACGGCACCTATGAGACAATTACTCGACGTTTTCGTATTTTATACCATCCCATCAGTTTTACGATGCTGCCGAGATTAACGAACTCATGAAATAAAACTACTTGTCGACCACTAGTTCACTGGAAAACAATATTTCATTGAAGAAAAACAAAGGCTCTAAAGGATGAACGGATCATTAATCTAAGAACGCTTTTTCGCCAGATGGGTTAGTTCATGACGGCGTCACTCGGCTAATCGTTGCAAACGGTTCTCTAACGAACACTTCCTATCGCGACCAGTTGCCCTACAAACGTTTTCGATGACAGCTCAAGTTAGAAAGCAGCCTAAGCCCCAGTTGTACTTTACGAATGATCGTCGGGCGTACTATAATGATTAAGCCATGAAAGTCACACAACGTCATAACGAGAATAAACAGAATCTCATGAAATGTTTGCACTACAGTAAATCGTGTGAGATGGTTTGTTCAACCGTCGTAAGTTGATTTACAAATCGATAGCAGACGAATTCGACAGCTGACATCGTCGACGTGTTCATTGGGAAACTCAAATGTCGATACGCGATCATTGTTCAACAAATTTTATTCAGTTGTCATCGAAAATATATAAAGCGCACAGATGATCGGATGATATTTACACATGAAAAGTTGCCAAAAGTAAAAATGTGCATATCGATCTCTGCGATCAACAACCCACTTTTCGCTGCTATGTTTCTCACCACTGAAAGATTTATTCAGTTGCACCAAAAAGTTTAGTAAGTGTAATAATTCATAAAATGCGTACTAGTCACTTCTCAATACATAACATTTTTCATCTGCTGTAAATGGAGAAACGATAACGAAAAAGGAACATTGACAAAGAACTCTAGTTGGAATGCAGTTATTTAATGGCACTCACGATACAAATTTTGAAGTACACACAACACATAAAATCAGAACGAATGTTGGCAAACTGAAGTTATGCTTGTGAAGTGAAGCGTATCCACATCATGACACTTTAACGTTACAATTAGATTGCCATTAATTCTGAGTGCGGACCGCACTACGCGTTTCCGATGTTAGCGTTGACCTGGACGAACAGTAAGCATGTATCTTATTGGAATGCAAAAATCACTGAGTGCCACACAATCGGCGGAATTAAAAAAGCACGTTGAAAGCAGCTTCGTTAGCTGCCAATGATTTTAAGTTTTTGATATGAAGCTTGATTTCATTAACACAAATGGCATTCATTGAAGTCCAAATACCGATACCTATGTCAGCAAATTTTCAGCTCTCGTGCTTTACATCATTTTGTTTATACCCATCATGCCTACCAGGAAACAGAAAGCGATTTTTCCACAGTGGCTAAACTCTAGTAGATCCTTCGGAATGCCTACAGTAAATCGAAATGATCTACCATAAAAACTGCCAGGCTCAGCATGACATATTAAAATTTGTTGTGTATGGACTGTTTTTAGATTTGATGCAAGTTCGTTTAAGCAGTTGCACATATGCTTATTATGGCTATAATACGCATAACTAAATGTATGTATCGAAGTAAAAAGCTTAGTACCGAGCAACAAATAAAGTGTTAAGGAGCAAAATCAGCATGAACGCCAATAAGCAATCTCAGATATTTTAGAAGCACAGAGATGAAAAAGCGTATATGTTTACATAGGGGCACTGGCAACAGATATAATACTGCGAACGGCAAGATGAACGCACTTCAAGCAAACAGCTGCATCCTCGCACCTCAACTTTTTCTTCACTTGCAACCTTTTATATCAGAAAGCGGACCATGCGACAAATTGGCATCTTCAAGACATGACCACTTTTGAACAATCCGCTGACGCAAAGGGGATGGAGGGGAAAGGGGGGGGGGATAGGAGAGAGAAGTAGAGAAAGAGGGGAGGACATGTACGACGTATTGTCAAGATGAACTGCTCAGATCAAAAGCCCTCAAGTTCAGCTCTACTTCGAGGCCAGCTGTATTCTGTCTCTCTGTGGGTCAAACAAATTGATGGTGATATAATATTGGACTAAATATCATTTTTACATATGTTAAAAAAGCCAATGTACTCCGCAAAAATAGCAGGTAACGAACGCATCGGCTATCGGCGTAGTCCTCATTCGAAAGTAACGGAAATGAGTGGTTTTTTTAAAATTTTTGCCCACAAAATTTATTAAAGCATGGAAAAAATGCAAACTGAAGGCGAAAATTAACTGGCCTCTCGCCAGAAGGGGCTAATCTATGAAAGGAAAGCGCCTTTTGGATTATAATGCGTAGAATAAATCATTGGCGATACATATTTGCGAAACCAAAACGACAATGAACTTCATACTATAATGAATTTAGAGAGCAAATGGTTGCAAATGAAGAGAATACCTTGAGAGAACTGTACAGAAAAACAAGCATTGTTAGCTTCACGCTAACTTCATTTTATGTCAAAAACTTTGTTGAGAATTTCTACAAATATTTTATGTTAAAAACTTCATTGATGTTAACAACCTGAATACGAATTTTCATGTAGCGAAGCGTTCTCTCAGTCTGTTCATAAAATACTAAGGAAGCAGTTTTGAAAACAAACTAATGCACACTTCTATACGATGCAGGCTTCGGAAAAAAAAAGTTTGAATGTTGTACGGAATTTTTGTTTTCTTTTTTTTTGTATTCAAAACTGGTTAGTATTGCAAGCAGCACCAGTGCCGAACGAACTGTTCACCAAAAAAGCTATGTTTTATCAACACAAAATAAAGGCATTGAATATGAGTCACACTTGGGTGGCACAGCTTTTAACCCTACGCAAGATGAGTCTCTAAGCCTTCAGACAAAGAAATGCTTTTCTTTTTCATATCATCTTTACAACAACATGTTATTTCAGACAGCTGGCTGCCGTTAAAAAGAATCATTCAAAAAGCGCATCCATATGCGCATTTTGCCAAGCACGCTCGTACGCTGTTCCTTATCAGCCCCATTTCGGCCATTGCATTATAGTCTAGCGTACTGATTTGTCCGATAATATGGATGGGTGTAACTTCCAACGAGAAATTTTTCTGATCCCTACCACCAATTTGAAAAACTTCAGCCACTTTTCAAGCATTTTGAAGTGATTGAAACGGCTTTTAATGAAAAAAAAATGAAAACTTTTACATACGAAATTAACGAGAAATACAATTCGGCCTTCCCAAAAAAACCTGGAAAAACTAGATGGTAAGTATATCATTTAGGTTTCGCTTCCCAAAAAATGTGAAAAAGCCTTGAAATTTTGCTGCATGCAAGTTACTTAGGACAAGACTCAGAGTACCAAAATGCCATCGAGCGATATGATAAGAAAAGGAATCGTCGTATATTTTAAAAAAGAACATGATGAACAAGGAATGCTGCGCGCGAGTTCAACATCCCAAAAAAAAGTTTCTTCTAATAGATTACATCACAAAAATTGCATGAGTTCCGGTTTCAAAGAGACGACTCTTAGAGAGAATAACTAAAGTCTCGCTTTCGCTCGCAAGAACAACTGGAAGAGACACCAAATTCGTAAACTAAGCAACTGCAATACAAATGCACAAAATTGTGCAATATTTATTTAGGAAGAAAAAAAAAGAACAATTCGGAGATATTTTGGTTTGAAACTTCGGAAATGGTCTTTTGACCACAAGAGACGAAAATACATCACGTTATGTGGGATCCATGTGATGTGTAACGAGAATTCATCGCGAAACATTACAACCATAGTAGCGAGCGATGATAAACGAGGAGCTGACGTCAGGTTTTCGTTTTAAAAAAATGTTAAAATAGCAAGATACACACAATTTCTCAGTCGGCTGTACAGCACATACCAATAACTGCGCTCCACTAACTTTTTATCACTTTGCTCTCAATTTTTTGTTGCCACTTTTCATAAGAGAAAAGGAAAAAAAGAATTGAAATCAATTAAATATAATCATGGAATGTTGCATTCACTGATGTGTTTTACGAAACAACCACCAATCATCATTCGTCAAATAAACATATTTATCCGAATTTAAACATACAAAAAGAACGAAAGGAGAAGAGGAAAGGATAGTTCACGGCCTTTGCAGTGATATGAGCGTTTCCCACTGTGCTCTGGAAAAAAAAAACAAAGCACTGAAGAAGAAGTGGATGTGATAAGTCGGTTAATTAAGCCAGAATCACCGCATGAGCTCAAACTGAGATAATTAAGGAACGTGACATTAACGATGCATATAATACGCCTTACGACATATAGCTCGCAATTAATTCCAAATGAATGTATATTAATACACCATGAATGAAATGGTCCGAAACGGGACTAGCCTAGCTCTTTTGCTGACAGCAAACCACAGCTAACATTTACAGCCATAGCAAACCAAAAACACAAGGCTCGTATAGCGTACCTATAGGACGCTCAAATGTGAAGAAATATAATATAAATGCAAGAAATGCGAGATAGTTGCGCATGTCTTACGTATATTTGCGTTTTCTGTTTACTACAGCTCTCCCAGATGCTCAGGCCGGAGGAGAACGCGGCGAGGAATAGTTCGCCTCATAATGAGAATTCACATGTGATATGCGTGTGCTAAGCATATGAGACCTTTGGATCGCATAGAGTTTATCGACAAATGCCCTCATTCAGATGGAGCGCTACGAACTAGAACTGCACAGCCAGAAATATTTCGACGTACCCAAAGAGCGTGCACGATAAGAAAAATGTCCGACCCAAAGCGAGGAAGGACTGTTCTCCAGATTCCTTTCATATATCGGTTTGCAAATAACAACTGCGATTCGCAAGCTTTTCATCCTCCTCCTCTCCAATTTGCAGTCACCCTTCCCTTCCTAATGGTGTAGAGAGTAAGGGGAAGGGAGAGGGAGAATATATTTTGCCCGGACGACCTTATTCTCCTGTTTCGATTCCAGTGAGTCATAAATAAGGCTGTGGCAGCAATTCACACACCTTCCCCCCTTTCCCATCCACTCATCATCTGCTCATCTGCGTCCTCATATAAAGGAGGATTAAAATAACGCACACCTCGTGATCCGATCCTGGCTCCATTTGGTTCTATTTATTGATTGGAACGGATTTGAAGTTGCTGCGACTGACCATCGCAGCAACTTCAAATCTTGCAATATGAAAGGGGGTGGTGTCCCTATCCTGGCAAAAAGGCATCTTTCATTTGAAGGAACTGAAACGTTGGCGCTGATGAGCTTGTGAGTGCTGATTTTTCGTGTGCAAATGCTTATCGTTTTCGCTTTATAGTGGCATATCGTAGACCAGAATGTAGTGTTCAGGAAACTAGGGAATTTTTCGGCTGCTTAACTAACTGGTGCTGCGTTGTCCATACCACAATCATTGTTGGTGACTTCAACATCCCACTTTCCCGAATTAGGAGCTATAATGTGGATATGTTGACCGACTTTCTTGCAGAATGTGGTCTTGTTAGCCTGATTGATGAGCCTACCCGCGAAAACAGCTTGCTGGATTTGTTACTAAGCACAGATGCTGCTTTAATAAGCAATCCTCGTGTAACTCCGAACTTTGGAACGAGTGATCACTGTGGTATCAGCTCTGAAGTTACTGGGTCCTCTCGATCAGTTGTAGCAGACCTCCATCGTAACTACAGTTATTGCGACTGGGCACAGATCAATGATTACTTGTTGGGGTACGACTGGGATTTTGAGATTGGTTCATGTCGCAGCTTAGAAGATATGTATGCTGTATTTTTAGACTTGTTGAATCGTGTTATTGATAGATTTGTCCCTCTACGGAAAAATAAGGCGCTTACTGCCCGAATGTCTTCTTATCTTCAGCGAATAGCTTCGAAGCGATATTTCCTGTGGAAGGATAGGCGAAAAATGCATGAAATGAGAGCATTCCGAAAATGCTCCAAAGATTACCGCAAGGCATGCAAAAAGTGGGCGAGGAATCGTGAAAAACGCCTTATTTTTTCTAATAACCGTGACGCGTTCTTTAAATACATGAACAACAAGATCAGGTTACATTACTGCATTGGATTCATCACTACTGACGACGGTCATCACCTCTCTGATTATTATGCAAAGTCGGAACAATTCGCCTCATTCTTCGAGCAGGTTTTTAAAACAGATAAAGGCATTCTTCCGTCCTTCCACGTGAATATGCGGCATCATCTGGGTGCCATCAGCATAGATTCAGACCTAGTCAGAGAGGCTTTTTCTGAGCTTAGTGATAAGGTATCGCTAACACCAGAGGGCATACCTTCGCGATTTATCAAGAAAACTGCGACAGGCCTTTGTTACCCCTTATGTATTCTATTCAAGCATAGTATTGCACTGGGCACTGTTCCGAATGCTTGGAAAACTACAACAGTAATACCGTTACCGAAAAAGCCCCCCCTAAACCGTTTTTCCAACTACCGTTCCATTAGTCTCACCTCATCATTTTGCAAGGTGCTTGAAATTGTTCTAAGAAAATCAATACTGAGTCACCTTAGTCTTTCTAGCATTATCAGCGATAACCAGCATGGTTTTCTGAAAGGAAGATCTACACTCACACAGCCCTTGACATCCTGCTGCGACTGGTACTCTCTCTCTCTCTCTCTCTCTCTCTCTCTCTCTCTCTCTAAGTCAAAATTGCTGTCTTTTCGAAATCTTTTTGAGCTTAAACTTTACTGCTGATATCGTGCGAGGATTGACCGCAAAGCGGACACTGCCCCAGGGCATTTAAGATGTTGACGAAGATTTGCACGCTGCATGCAGCTTTCAGTCCTCGTTTACAAACGGAGTAATTACATCCCACAAAAGAACTGTTTTCTGATTGGACGGGAACACAGTTTGCATAATGGACAAAATTGCATGTAGCGTCGTTAAAATAGAATTACATGCTAAAAGCCAATTGACAACGAAAACAAACTTAACTGCGATTTGAACGCTTTTTTAATGATGTTCGAAATACAGCAAAACTGGTGTTATGACTATAAAACTGCTTAAAAGCATTAACTAATATTACTGCTGGATGAAAATATCACGTCGTACACTCGTATTTCAATCGCAGGTTAAAAAAAAACAGCAGACGGACGGCTGTAGTTGAAAAAAAAAAGAACCTTCGAATGGAGCTCCTATACGAGAAGAAAAAAAACAACAGCAAGAACAAATGTCATCGTTCGGAACACTGCCAAGGATGCGATCAAAAAACTGAATATTTAAATTCATTTCAAAAATGATCGGGAAGGTAAAGACAAGAAAGTGACGCGCAAAAAAATGATTAAATAGGACCATCACTATTTAGTGAGTTAATTGTATGCGTGAATAGCGCCACACCAGGTACGCATTGTTGGGTATCAACGAAGAACAGGTTTTTACTGCGTATCGACCAAAGGCAGACTGCGCTCCACCATCCCGTCGCTCTATGAGTGTTGTACATGCGTTCTACAATGGCGTTCAGCTTTTCTTGCTTATCCAACGAAGCCCGAGCCCTATTTGTCAACTTAACACCCGTGAACGCACAAATGGTCTTGCACTGCTCAATAGCTGTGCTGCTTCAAAGGCTAGCTCGAATTCGCCGCTCTTCAATCATTTCCACTCTTGCAATTCCTAAACTGCCGTAAAATTACGATCGAGTAATCACTGTTGCGATATCGAACCCCATCCGTAATTGGAGCAGCCCATGTCATTAATGGCGTTACGCTTGTTGGAAAATATCCTTTACGCAAATCACATTACATACTGCATTTTATATTTGCCAAGATGAGCGACCCATCGCTTATCCAAGAAAATTATATGAGGGAAAGAAAAAATAGTCGAAACGAGATGGTTAGGAAAATACGGTCAATGTCCACAAACAGAGCGCCTAGTGTATCCGATTAAAGTGTCTTGTCTCCTTTTCGTTCAAGTGAACCCCGACGACTCAGTAAAGCGATACACATGGTATTTTAGAGAGATGACACTACGACAGATGATTTAAAATGAGAGACAAAGACACCGAAAGCGAAAACAGAGAGGTTAGTTTAGTGTCTTTGCTAGGGCTATGTAGCGAAACCAACAAACAGGACGTCAATACTCATTAATAGCTCAACATATAGAACGTCAATACAGGCATAAAAACCGGAGATAAACCGGAACAAAACGGAAACAAACAAGCCAAAAACTCAAAAACGACCAACTATCATATGGATGCTGTTCGAATGCTTAATTATTGAACGTTTGAAGGCACTGTGACCATGCATCATCTGCTTCACTCCTGGCTCAAGATTTAACACCTTTACTGAGATGAAAATCATACTGCCTTTAAAAAGGCCATCTTTTGAACGAGTGTATGAAACGAGTACGAAGGGTGGTCAAAGAATCTTTTCATCTAGCTCATGCTATAGACACCGAAAGCGAAAACAGAGAGGTTAGTTTAGTGTCTTTGCTAGGGCTATGTAGCGAAACCAACAAACAGGACGTCAATACTCATTAATAGCTCAACATATAGAACGTCAATACAGGCATAAAAACCGGAGATAAACCGGAACAAAACGGAAACAAACAAGCCAAAAACTCAAAAACGACCAACTATCATATGGATGCTGTTCGAATGCTTAATTATTGAACGTTTGAAGGCACTGTGACCATGCATCATCTGCTTCACTCCTGGCTCAAGATTTAACACCTTTACTGAGATGAAAAGAATCTTTTCATCTAGCTCATGCTATGGGCTAATGGACAACCCTCTAGCGTCAAGTAGATCAAAGTGGCTTGCCACTCCGCTTACAGTCTCAAATGATGGCCTTGATAATGGGCCACCGCTGAACCATTACTATAAACTTATGGCCAACACAGTGCTTGGTAATGAGTTAGAAAACTATCACAAGCACTACACTGAAATAAAACGAAAATAAAGCATATTATAATTTTCTAACTGATCGGTCGCAGAATTTGCAGTGAAATAGTGGTCTTCATAATTCACTCACTATATCTGAGCAAAAAACATGAATCCTGGGTTAGGGCAAACATCGAATTAAAGTGCACCTATACGGTGGTTACAACTAGATTCTGAGAACGGGAAGTTCCAAAAAAAAAATAAAAAACAGCTGAAAGTGCGCCTCAAAACAACACAGTAGAACCAGTCGAATCGGGGATATTGGAGAAAAGAGACACTGCGTGCGGCGGCGCCGCTCGATTTGGCGAGTTGCTATGTGCGTACGGCAGAAGGGTCTAGCATAAATTGACTTTTTAGTGACGTCGAAACACCTATATGAACTATATGTGAAAAGAAAAGTTCTGCTTGCCAAAAGACCTACCAGCAGCGCAATTTGGTTGCGCCGAAAGATTTGCTTGCTGATCAGACATTCACTTTACGATAAACGCAAAAAGATCGTATAGAAATTGTGAAATCAATCGTGAGAATACAATACATAACCACGAAGCATATTTATCATATCGTTCTCAGCGCCATTATATTACGCACAACTGAGTTATATTAATGGAGACTATAGGACGGTAAGTGGTATTAAGAATTATAACACATAAATGAGACAGTAAGAAAAAAAAACATTTGCTCAGCCTGTTCACAACGACACGACGACGATTGGTTTAATGGAAGGCGATATGTATTCTTTAAATTTTCGTTGTTGACATATGAATGAGGATAGCTGCGATGGAGCTTCTCAAAACGCTCAACACTTAGACTATTCAGCATTCTACGTACTCACTGAATTAAATAAACATACTGCTGTTATATCTCCATAACGCATCAGCCTCCTTAAACACATAACAATGCTTTAAAAAAGTATTACCGATTACAACGCATTTACAGATGGCTGATCGGATTCGAAACCCATGAGGACCCATGAAGATAAGCAGCGAACTTAAAATCTATAAACTGGAACGGTCGATTGAATTGGGTAAACAGGGGTAGAAAATGTGGTTCAATAAACAAATGCAAGCGCTGCTGCAAGCAAATTAATGGAAATGAAGAGATCGCTAAGGGTAATGTTAATCGCATATAAGCCGCGATAATGAAATCAACGTTTAATTTCTCCAAAAGTAATATCATATATATATATATATGTATATATATATATATACATATATATATATATGATATTACTTTTGGAGAAATTAAACGTTGATTTCATTATCGCGGCTTATATGCGATTAACATTACCCTTAGCGATCTCTTCATTTCCATTAATTTGCTTGCAGCAGCGCTTGCATTTGTTTATTGAACCACATTTTCTACCCCTGTTTACCCAATTCAATCGACCGTTCCAGTTTATAGATTTTAAGTTCGCTGCTTATCTTCATGGGTCCTCATGGGTTTCGAATCCGATCAGCCATCTGTAAATGCGTTGTAATCGGTAATACTTTTTTAAAGCATTGTTATGTGTTTAAGGAGGCTGATGCGTTATGGAGATAAAAAAAAACATTTGCTCAGCCTGTTCACAACGACACGACGACGATTGGTTTAATGGAAGGCGATATGTATTCTTTAAATTTTCGTTGTTGACATATGAATGAGGATAGCTGCGATGGAGCTTCTCAAAACGCTCAACACTTAGACTATTCAGCATTCTACGTACTCACTGAATTAAATAAACATACTGCTGTTATATCTCCATAACGCATCAGCCTCCTTAAACACATAACAATGCTTTAAAAAAGTATTACCGATTACAACGCATTTACAGATGGCTGATCGGATTCGAAACCCATGAGGACCCATGAAGATAAGCAGCGAACTTAAAATCTATAAACTGGAACGGTCGATTGAATTGGGTAAACAGGGGTAGAAAATGTGGTTCAATAAACAAATGCAAGCGCTGCTGCAAGCAAATTAATGGAAATGAAGAGATCGCTAAGGGTAATGTTAATCGCATATAAGCCGCGATAATGAAATCAACGTTTAATTTCTCCAAAAGTAATATCATATATATATATATATGTATATATATATATATACATATATATAATCGCACAGACCTAGCATAGACAATAAGGAAAATCTTCCAGCTGTTTTGCGAAAGATTAATTAGGCTGGTAAGTCGAAGACCTGAGTTTCATCTCGTACGTAAACTTACTTTTTAATGCATTATTTCGCAAGGCAAAAAAAGCGTTATACTTCTACCACTTCAACACCTGTAAAAAATTGTTTGATCGAAACATAATGTTCCTGGGATTTCTGAGGTCCTCCGTGGTCACAGAACGGACAATCGCTGCTCATTGAAGCAAAACACCGAATATTTTCGAATAGGAGTCTTCGAATAAGTTCAGTCTTTGATTCTTCTCACCTTTTGAGAAATACTCTCCCCAAGCGCCTATTACGTGGTGTTTATCCAAAAAAAAAACGGTAGTTTCAAACGCCTGATCTGCATAGCTAATTGCTGCTTAGACATGGGCAAGAATATATAAGTTTCTGCTGTCGTTTAGAAATAGACGCGCATGCACTTGTCTTGTCAATATTGTACCTTCCAGTCTCATGCAATCTCATGCAATGCAATCTCAAGACTCCGTCATCTTGAGATTGAGATGCCCAGATCGGCAGAGGGTCATCTGAGAGACCAGAATTAAATTTGACTAAAGGTAGGGTCAACTCCGCTGTAGTCGGGCAAATACTGGTCTTGTGGATTGTACCTTCCAGTTGCACAGTTCACTGTGAAACACATTGTCTCCTGTATTACCGTTTATTTATGTAATCGATTCAGGTGTACTGTTGAGCAAGATTTTTTCTTTATCTAGCTATAAAGTTCTCTTACCGATTATTTGAATCACTAGAAAACAACTATACATCCCCATCAAACAGTTTTTGGCATGAAATGTTTCAGTTTTATGGGATTATTAAAGAACTTGTTGTTGAATCCAAAAACTAATGGGCAAAAATGGAAATGCTTTTCTCACCTTAATTGTACAAAATTATATGTCAAAGTGATAAATCACAACAACTCATCTGGATGCTGACAAATGAGGCTAACATCTGGTTCTTGATTATATTCTATACTGTATATTATTTGCTTCAAATTCGATTACGTTAGAGGTTTCAGTATTTTGGAAATGACTTACTGCCAACGCTTTTACATCCACTGGTAAATCCAGTCAAGTGAAGAAACTTTGAAATTTTCGAAGTGAAGTGACAACTGCAAAATGTCGTTGTGGCACGCCAAATTGATAGACGTCAAATACGGAGAATATGAGTGAGAATTACCAAATATGTAAAACCGAATTCGGACTAATCGAAGTTATTTTATTTTAGAAAGTAGACGACGTTTCGCGCAAAAAAGGAAGCTTCATCTTTATGCTGCAAATGTACGAAACATAAAGCGGTGAATCATTCGAAATTTGAACAATGCATTATTCTTTGGAGTGGTTGTGTTAACGCGTATAGGTGCAGATAGCCAGCTTTTTTTTTTCCGAATTTCGCACCATGCATCGTCATAAACAACTGACATTTTTAGAGCTTTTTTTTTTCATTATGCAGTTTGGAATACGGTACATAATCCCATCGTTCACCTCTCAGCTACTGCGAACTCATTTCAGTACCACTAATTATGCGAAGCGTCATTGTTCATGCAAAATTCCACCTCATCCGATCAAGACTAGTTCACTACAAAGATAATAATTGCTGGAGAGTATTCAGCCATTTAAAAAACCATAATCTAAAATCGCTATTACTAGCTGAATTGACTTCTTAAACCCACTAGTTCGATCAGCGTGCCGTTTCTTTTCGAGCTTAGCTGCCTTACCATACTGTTTCATATAATCCCGATTCCAAACTATTAAAAGAACAAGCATTTCTATTCGTTAACAGACGCTCCTCCTTTAAAATGAACACTTACGTTTGCCATATTTGGCGCTGAAAACGATCGTGGACAGCATGTTACTCCATATTTAACACTCGACTGCGCAACGTTTTGAGAACGAAATTTAAGGGAAGCATAAGCACTAGCGGAAAATATGTGGCGCACGAATACCGAAATTTTTAGAAGGTTACATTGATCACATTCTACAGCCTGATCAGCCTATATGGTGTTGCGTTGTACAGTTTAGTGATGTGCATACTGCCTGATATTGATCGTATGTTGTAGTTGCAGTAAACACTCTAATGTACATTTGTCAGTTGAATGGCGATGGGAATATGCATGAGAATGACAAACTTTCAGAAAGACTAAAAAGAAAATGAAATGACATAATAGAAAATTGACTTGGTTATGGGTGTTCGTCGATGCGCAATTCGAACGCTTCAAAGAAGAAACTTATTGGCTGATAACCGGATCGCAGTTCGCCGAATTTTTTGCAGATGTACGCCATAAAATGTTAATAAGCATTCCGAAGAATGTGCTGTTCAAATGGTAAATGATTAATTGTTTTGCGTCGCCTTCATTTGCCCTTCCAACAACTTTTTATAAGAGATGCATCGTCTGTTTTCTTAAATGACAATAACTTCCATTAGTTTTAATTTGATCTTGCACATTTGACGAATCGTAGTGACATCCGTCACATACTTGACATTAACCTTTTTGACGCATTTACAGCACACACTTCACGCCCTACAACTGACTTCTAAACTCCGGTCAAATTACTCGCCAATAGGCCAAAATTGTATTTCGCAATCTCTACCCCTTCCTTACCTGCCTTTCCTCACAAGTGACAAAATAACGTCCGCCGCTTATTGCCATTTATTTTAGTAACAGTGAATATCAGTTCCACATTATAATGCAGCAAATGAAAACGTTCGTTTCGCAGCTGGTCTGAGGAAAAAAAAGTAACCAAACTGAAAGTGCGCCACATGAACTGAGATATGGACTTCATGAATATTGATCGTGCCAAAGAAATCATGCAAATTGATGACATCAAAAGATGCTTTAACAATTTCTTCACTCCGATCAACCCATTAACCGCAAAGCCCACCACATGAAAACGACTAACGAAGCTACATATATTCACCATGAATGCACACAATGACAATGCAAATCGTCATCCATTAAAACAAGTACCACTACAATTCAAGTATTAATTAACAAGAAGAGAGTGATAAGTGAATAAATCACGAACCATTACTCCACATGTTAGCAAAGACACAAACCCTAATGGTTGCAAAGCGAACGCTAATGGAAGTGAACAACACAGCAAGTTAAGGCGAATGGATGGAATGCTGTGAGAAAAGAGAACAAATGAGAAAAACATAAAAATTCAACAAAACCGAACAACCTTAAACTCATTTCGAAGAGAAATACGGACTTTAAACCCAACTCAGTCCAAAAAAACACTGCACTTACTTAAATCTTACGAAATTTGTATACAAATCTAGAGTTGAACAGAGAGGATTTTCAACAAATAAAATTTTATTTTGGCATAATTTCCAACATTTTCCTCCGAGTTACCACGGATCATTCATTTCATTAAACAGTGCGAATTTCTTTTTATCTTCTGTTTTAAGACAAAGACAACAAATCAACTAGAGATTGCCACTGCAAAATAAATCCTACACACTGGCTTGCTAATACGCAGCATGCTGCAAACATGAAAAGCCTTGTCTTCGCTTTAACAGGCCTTTCAAATATACGAGAAGAAAAACACTTGAAACAACCAAATACAGAATGAAGATTACAAAAAAAATGAAACATATCCGAAATAACAGAGTTGAGGAAATGTTTAAGCACCAGAACTTTTTACTTGCTTATAATCGGTGACAACGAAACTGCAATTTGCACAATTTTTGCTGCTTTTCTAAATGAATTCTGCTCGAATATGCTTGAAAGGAGAAATGAATAAATCGGAAAATTTCATTTGGAAAAACGATATGTTCACAATTTATCAGCTTACTGGTCATTCTTTTGAATGGAACATTTCAACACAACAACAGTTCAAAGGTACCTTTTTGCTGTAAATACAATAGCTCTCGTGCTTACTGATCGGCAACGGTTGCAAAACCGTTCTACTCTCTAGAAAAAAAAACAGACGAAATATTTGTCTTTTCAAGCATGGCATTCTATTACGTGGAATGAAATTTAACGGTATAATTGAGGTTGATTGTTCGGCACAGCGAACATCACTATCCGTCGCAGAATGGCCAAATGTCTTTGACTCGATGAAAACAATCACTAAGGAAAGAAACGTGCAAAAAACACTGATGGAGTGTCATCAACAACAATTAATTTCTTAACAAGTTTCTAACTTCTAATTTCAACGATGCTTTTGCAAATTGCTGAAGACGCACTGTTAAACAAGGCAAGAGTTGCCGGATGGCTCGTCTATGAAAAGCCGGCGACTTCTCCATGGCACCCATCCTGATATCATCGCTCGTGGAATTTGAATCGGCAATCGCCCTTCGGCAGTAATAACGTCTCGTATTTCTGCTCCATTTCACCGTAGCCATACCGTATGTAAAATCTGCGGACCAGTTTCGCAAGCAGAACCTGTAGATCTTGCTCGGCAAATCGACGACCTGTGAAGACGGCATTAGTAGTGTCAGCAACTAACAACAACAGATAAAATAGCCAGAAACACCACTGGTGAACGAATTGGTAAGCACTCCCATCAAGGTGGGACCCTAACCGTTGAATCTGAGCCAGCATATAGCGGCATTCAGATCAGGGAAAGAGCACATTGTTGAGTTAAGAAATTGAGGTATTGTGAATAACTGTATCCATTTCAACCATGACACGAATAGCGTGAGATAGAAGAACAGCTATTTGAAGCCAGGATGACATAGAGGCCGCATGAAAAAGAAAAGAAAATGGAAAAAGATACAACGCCAGAATTAATAAAAGAATTTTCTAAGCAAAGTCATACAAGATGCAACGAGGAGCATTCTAAAATGAAGCGCTTATGAGAGGAAATAATGCAAAAAAAAAACGACAAAGCTTATCAGCAACAAACAACACACAACTGAGAGAAAGGCTGCGAGAGGTTAATTGTGGCTTTTTTTAAAAATTTTTAGGTGAATAAACGGGTAAAACAGCACATAATAAGCGCAGCTAATTTGGCGCATTCATTTCGCGGTTAATATATGCCTCTTTAACTATACTGCTATGTACGCCGCATCTCATTTGCGATCTAAAAAAAAAAGAATGAATGGATTAAATAATAATAGCATAAGCGGAATTTCGTAATCGGGTTCAGAAAACATTAGAATTTGCTGACAAATTTTCATCACGTTTCAGTGCTGTGCTAGCAAATACTGGACCGGCTGCATGACAATAGTTTACGAATTTCTAGCAATCAGTTTTGGCAGTTGTGAATAACTAACTTGATCGTTAGGCCAATATTTGCTTATTATTCTACTCCGTTGCGATCGTTGTTGAAAATCACCGGCTTAAGAAAAGAAATACCGACTGACAGTCCCATTGAACACGGATTTTGATTACATAATGAGTAAAATACTGAGGCTTTTAGCACAAGTGAATGAGTCAATTAACGTGTTTCCTTCATTTTGCAATAAAAAGTATTCAGTTATATCATAGAAACTGCGAACCTGCGCACATGCGAGGTCCATGACCGAACGGTAACAAGAGAAATGCATGTGTTCGATTATTCGCAAACTCATCCTTGCCTCTCAGCCAGCGCTCAGGCAGGAATCGATCCGGCTCGGTGAAGTATCTCTCCGATCTTAGCAGAATATTGGTATTTATATCCACTGGCGTTTCCGCAGGTATCTAAAATGTGCAAACTCAAACGCGTTGTTCACGGATATTAACATAACTTCCACATGAATGGCGCACTACAATGCGATAATGAAAGTATTCCTACGTTCATATCTAGATCAAACGAATCGCTGACGTTCATATCTAGATCAGAAACGGCAGCTGGCATTCACTGACTATCAGATTCGTTCCATTTCTACCTGTGTGGGCGTGCCTGCTTTTCTATAACTCTCTCTCACCGCATCATCATTGCCAAAATGTCATTATTACAGAGATTAATCTTATGATACAGAATCGAAAAACAGAACCGTTGCGCGCTCACTCAGTGCTGCATACTTTTGCTCCATAGAAACGCTTCTCTCTTAATTCCATAAAAAAGAATGTTTTATGGCCTAAACTGATGCAATTTACACATAAAGAAGCAGTGGTACTCAGCAGTGAAAAAGTGCCTATTTGGAATGCAATACAATCAAACAGAATAAGCGAATACTGACATGGTAGCCGCTGAGTACGAGATCCACCTGTGGTATCCTTGAAACCTCGGTTCCAATAGGAAATAATCTGCAACTTCGCAACCAGGAAATTTTGAAAACATCATAAACTGATGAAGCTGAACGGTAATGCTGCAAACCAACTTCTCTCCCACGCCTCCGACTTTATCCAACTCTCCTTCTCTATGAGTTTATATACCAACACCTTCCACAGGAACGGCAAGTATAGCCAAAGTCGCTTCCAGCTAAGTGCTGGCGTTCTGATAATCTTTCAGCACAACTTAGATAAGAGGTTAGCGTTATCGTCAAGCCTGACGACATCCTCACCTTCCAGATGGCCAAAATACCTAGCGACTCGTGCTCACTTCACTGCTGAATTTTCTCTTAGAGTCAAGGCTTCAGGCTGAAGGAAGGCGAGATGAACTGTGAAGGTTCCCCTTGAATCAAATTTGTCGAAAAAAGTTACATCCTAATTCAGAAGTCAAACATATATCTGCAAATATCCTCCTGATGACTAAACAAAAAAGTACTCATTAATTTTCAAAATTACAAGTATCTCAAAATTTGTTTGGAAAATTTTAAAAGCTGGAAAAATACTTATATGCTTACTCAAGAACACTCGAAAAACATTGCAGTTTTTAAAAAAACGCTTACCTGAATGATTCTCTAATACATGCCTTTAAATAAGGCAAACGATCAAGCATTTCCGCTGTTATACCTGAAATCTGATCAGTTAAGCAAATAGCGAATATCTGATGACACATTTAAGCATCTTCAAGCTTGAGAAGAGCAAATGATCAGCATATCTGAAAATTTCACAGCTTCCTTCTGTACAACCAATGCCCGAGCTCTAGTTAACGCTTTTAATTGAACGCCCTTACAAATCCTCACAGAGCTAAGAACTTTTAAGCTTTTCTTGAGGAAAATCCCATTTTTAGGTGCCAGTTAATTTCAGATGAGTTCCAGGAAATACTTTTATTAGAAAGGGGACTTTGCGACCTGGTTCGACTTTCGTGAGCCTTTAATTTACTACGATAAGCTCAATGCAGCGAATATATGGGCCAGCAATAACAGAAACAGGGTGCAATGCAGCTGCCAGAGTAAGAAAGGTGAAAAAACTGGAAAGATGGATGCAAAACAAGATGTAATAAGGTATTTCTGTATAGCCAGGTAATCGTTAACACAACAAAAAAGGAACCTATCACGTATATGCACTTTATAGACACCTGCAAAGTTTCCCAAACTGTTTACGTTTGAGAAACTTTTTCAGCAAACTGCAATTTTCGCTTGTTTTTGCGCCACTAGCACGGCAACAAACAACGCACACATGAGGAATACTCGTAATCACTCACGTTCTGAATCGGAGGTTGCCGATCTAACCTCCTCGTAAATATGTTCTTGCTTGTCAGGATTTGTGGCAATGTTATACAGATTATAAATCAATGTTGGTGCGGTCTGAAAACCACTTCTCATTAACAGCTGCTAAAGCCATTATTATTTTGAAGCGAATGCAAGCACTGGCACAGTAGGCAGAGAGAAGGGTATCTAGCGGATGAAATCCTCTTCATGGTGGGACCGATAGAAAAATTCTGAGAAAGTCTTAATAATAACTCTTGAGTTAACAATATCTCCTTCCTACTCTCACAAGGCTCCCAAGTCATTATCTTTTGATTCTTTGCAAACGACTGCACGACGCCAGAGAAAATACGCGGCCTAAAGCATATAAAAATTGTAATATTAGCCAGACGGTGTCTAACATGTGCGAATGGGCTTTTGTAAACAATATATGCAGGTATAAAAAGGCGCTTAAGCATGAAAAGCGCCCAATGTCCTTTCAAAGAGATTTTAAAATGATCATTATCGGTTATGCCAAAATGATTTATTTTTCTTAAGAAAGCACTCGTCCTCGTCTCTAGGTAAACACTCTTGATGCAACTGATATATGCATATGAAAATAACAGTCTGTTGAACGAGAACACTTACCGTATTCAAACCATCGGAAAAGAGAGATAAAAGAATCACATGAATGTCACGATCGGATAACTTCGGCTGTTTGGTCAGATAGCTGACAAAGGGACGATTGTCGCTTAAACCATCGCTGGGCCTGGAGCGCGCTCTCATTATCGTATCTTTAATCAATCGATTTGCTTCTCTGCAAACAAAATTTTTTATATAGCTCAATCGTTATCAACTCTTACCGGTCCATTTTCGAAACTATACACTGCTTGCGATTATCGTTCACGGCTTAGAAAAGGATTCTTTCTGCCTACAGCCTACGATAATCAAACACGTCATCTGTGCATTTCAGCTGAATGACTGCTAGTTCCATAAAACAAAAATAACAATGAGCGTTTACAACTATCAGCACCAACAATTACTTTACCTGATGCTATTGTCATGAAAAGACGTAAACATTACAATAAACCTTCCTCTGAGTCACCATTTAAGAGTCTAACGGTTGCACAAGTTCATAAAAACAGATGTTTAGCAGCCGTATGTAAATGGTTCACAAGTAAGTATCTTATTTCAACTTGGTGCTTACTGTCCGAATATGAGTTAATTTCTTTAAAGATTTTTTTCTAAAACTGAGGATGAATACTTTCTCATTTGCTATAACGAAAGCGAAAAAGAAAACGTTTGTTTAAGAAAATTTCACATGAATGACTTACCCATAAAATTCATCTTCAATTTTCACGAACCGTCTCCATAGTGGTGTAGTGAAATATCTGAAAACAACCAAGTGACTGCGAGATTTCTAACTCCAGCTAACTGTGCCCGAACCTGTATAATGAAACGTATAAGTGACCTTACCTAATAATTCTGTAACGTCTCAACGCGTATAGGTAAAGGTAGATCAAAAAAACCAACTGCTACTCATCTTCAGCTTTCTCGAAAGATGACCTAGACTGCGCAATAATACAAATTGACCTTAACACATTCGTAGCGCAGCGCTAACAAAAAAGTGGTTACAAGGAGTTACGCACAGACCTCTAGCATTGATCCACCTCAGAAGAGATCATTTACGCACCGGCAAAAAAGGAAGGCAGGAAACTAGAAAAGCGGCCAACCTACCGATAAAATGGTAGGGAGAACTTCATGCACCCCGTCAATACAAAAATCTCGCGATTGCACTCTACCAGTCGATCGGCCCATGCACACTGTTGATCCGTAAAACAACCCAATCTTCGCTCGAAAACCAGTAAACCGGACGACTCGAGACTCCATCTGTGAACGATCCATTATCATTTTTAGTCAATCTTATGGACATAAGCATGGCAGGCACTGCTTGTAAACACTTAAAACTCGCATACACGGTCGCTCGACATTAGGTAGGAGTGAAACAGATAAAAATGATAAAGCACCCCAAACTTCGACCAGAAATTTAAAAACTCGGGGTTCGCGCAAATCCGCCAGAACTTCACAATTCCTAATCTTCGCGAAAAGCTTTTGTTATGGACTTCATTCATTTCATTTTAAGTGCCATTGATTGACTGCAAGTAAAGTATATTACAACCGTTGAAAAAAAAACATCATTAAAAATATCTATAAACGATATCAAGGACGAGCATATGAATGGTTAAACAGAATGAAAACGGAATAAATGAATGACATGGTTCTGATATAAATGACGTAAATGATTCTTCCTACTCTCACTAACAGAAAATCCGAAACTTTGAAACAGTAGAATTTTTTAAAATAGTAAATGCCAGATTTCTGATAATTCAAACAGCCGCCACTACAGCTTCGCCAGCTCCCAAAGCTGGTTTCATCGATAACGGTCAGCTCAGCAACAATCAATAGTGGTTTACAGGGCAGAGTCAGTAATTAAAAGAATTTTTCACTCTTTACTAGCAAGAAGCCTTAGCTTCCAATAGCCTTTTTTACCACTGCCTTTTCTAAACAAAGAAACATTGCACCTTGCCGCACATTTGCGCATATCGATTTCATCGTGTTCATCGCGATTAGCTGCAATAAAGCGTAACAATTCGTCCGCTACCGCATTAACAGATGGCAAGTACTGTTTTACGGCTTGTGGTCGCATCATCGCCTGCTGAACGGCAGAGCGCAAACGGTACCATTCGCTACCGTTCCTTAAATGTAAACAACACATAAAATTGTTATTTAGTGTGTGGCTAAACAGCGATTGATCGATAACGATATTTCTTGGTTCATTCGTCAGTAACGCAAAAGCGCAAAATCGTTACAAATCTCATTTGATGGCTCACATAATTTGCCTACCAAAAGTGAAACATCGAATATACCCTAGTCTTCCTAGTAATTATTTGAGAGAAACAACGGTGTCAAATTGTGTCAATTGTGCCAAAAACAGTTCCATGAATACGACTGCAGCAAACGATTTATGTGCTTCGCCTGCGTTGAACGCACGGAGAAGATGAACAGATAGCTGAAGAAGACAAGAATAAATAGAAGAAAAAATTCATGACAAGAATCAATAGACGTGCCAGTTTTGGAAGAATATGCCGATAAAATTTTCAATAGCTTACTTGCAGTGAATTTCAATTTGATAAATTCTTCAACAGCATAAAAAACGAAGCATAACAGACTGACCCATTTCAGATTTAAACCATACAAATGACTCAAACTCACTTCCTGAGTGGAGGCTATTTAGGCTCTCCCAGTCGCTGAGTAAACGTAAAAGTTATTCGATAACACGAGAGCGCTGAATTGAAATAAGCTCGTGCGATTTAAACGTGCTTAAAACATACAGATTGCCTAATCCGGGATTCATATTTCGCATCTGCCGGTAGATCTGCGTTGCCTCTTGCAACGGCGTTATAATGGGTTCTTTGCCTTCAGCGTTGAAAATTTTCCGAGCATCCTCTGCAACGCACCTCTTTTTAACGGGCCATCAGCATGAAATACCAAAGACATCAAAAATAACCTTTCATCGTTTTCAAGAAACACACAAACAACGACGTCATGATCATGTTTTCTAAAGAGACGCTCGCTCATTTTGAAAAATGCCTAGGAAGCAAAGCGCCAGGCTACAGATTAAGTTTTTAAGTTATAAAAAACATCTAAAGTCGGTTAGGATATCAGACGCCTTCATGAAGCATTCGAGGATCGTTTGTGCAGGAACAATCATTTCAAACAGACGTTAACTAGCTCCCTATCATTCTAAACCGGCCAAATAAATGCCTTGTTTGCTTTACCACCTAGTTCTTGTGAATCAGTATTTTTCAAAAATTCATGCCCTGAAACGTTGTTTTACGGAAGGGTGAAGGCAAAGCTCCTCAATAATAATAAAAAGACCTTGGATGGCTAAAACACATGCTCTAGACATATCATGTTCAATCCCATTGTAGCAAATCAAGAAACGTACGACGAGAAGATTGCATAGATGAGCGACTGGAAGTTTGTTTTAATTCTGGTGGACTAAAATCCGTTTTCTCTCACCTCAAATCATGACAACAAGCTAACATTAGCGAAAGGTCTCTTTAGTTCTTTTGGTAACAAGATCACTGTTATCGACAAATGGATGACAACAGAGATTGGTCCGATGGTCGTATTCCGCAGTACCTCTTCCCCCATACTCCCTCTGAATAGGAGTGCGTTGTTCCGTTACAACAATGAATGCGCTTGCCGGAGTTGAATCTGTTCCTGACTAGTTACTTGAAATCCTCAACGATTCTACTCCACCTAAAACATTATTTTTGCATTCGGCTATCAGTAAACGAAACAAATAGCCCTTCTACTCATACCCGATGGACATGAAGCATATTTGTTTCGGAATCACGTGAATTTCTCTCCCATCTTACGACGGATCTGCTTGTCTGATGATAGCGAAATCCTCACAAAACATGAAATAACAAACCAGGATCAAATACGTGCACCAAATATCCGCGACCTAAACCGATATTTTCCTTGATAATTGGTCCATATTTATTGTGAAGGTGAAGAAGAATCTTCGCGTAGTTCTCGACATGATTGCCGCCTTAAAGCATATCATTAACAGTAAAAAGTAATTTAAAAGAACAATACATAACTCGCACAGATAAGCTTGTCAACCTCCATTTCCTGCACTCGCATTCCGAGAAAGAACATTCCTCACAAAAAAAAAAAACGCTATGCAAAAGTCGCATTCAAACATTACGGCCAGGTAAAATAACCGATATAAAACGCAGCAAAGCCTCTGTAACTTACTTTCGTCATTCATTTCACCTATGCATTTTTCATGAAATTTAGCTGCATGAAACGTCTGCCAACTGTGAGGCAACGAATAGTGTTAACCCAAAGTAGTTTTTGCACCTACAGACATCGAAAGAGGAAGGCTGAGCCAGGAAGAAGGGGAGAACAGGGTAGCGCCATTCTATACCTTCGAGTGACAAATAAAGGTGGTTAACTTTGGCAAAACAGGCATCAACTGTGCATAATCAGTGAGTGCAACTGCTTTCTTCGTTACACTCTCCTCCTCCCCACTCGTCATTCATTTCACCTATGCATTTTTCATGAAATTTAGCTGCATGAAACGTCTGCCAACTGTGAGGCTACTACCCTCTTTCTTGGCTCGTTGCCTTTACCGATGCCTTTTGCATCTCAATTTCATCCAACAACGCAACGAAGTAAATAAGTCTGCCATACAATTTAAAGAAATACGGAAGCGCTTAGCAAGAAGAAAACGTGCAAAAATATATTATGAAAAAAAAAACGAGCCTCTTCCATCGTGCTAAGATGAAGGCCATCGCGAAAGGTGAGTAATGATTTAGCACTTTTTTGCTGAACGATTAAGGAAAAATGAAATTACGACGCAGTGCAAGCTACCTTTAAAAATGATATATGCGCATGCCGGGGCCCAAAAAATATTACGATTACATGAGCCCGTTTTCCACTCTAACCGCTGATGAATTTTTGTAGTTTACCCGTCAGTCTGCTCCACCATCGAATATCGTAAACCCTCGTCTTCAACTCCACAGCAATGTAGACTTCCGCTCATCAGAGAATAGATTTCATTCGACAGAATTGGCTTTCGTTAAGTAGCGTATTCAAAGGTGACCATTAAATACGAAAAAAGGTGCAATTTCAGAAACTTTTATGAATCTGCTAGTGAAAGCCTGGCTTAATACGAGAGGGAGATTGAATTCGGAAGCGTGGCTTGGTGAGGAGGAAGGAGCGAGGGTCGTATCGAGTCGTATCTTCGGGAAGGTCAATTTAATTAAACCAGGACAGAGATCGTGGATTTACAGCAGTTTAAACAAAATCGAATACTTAGGATAAGGACAAAAATACTGAAAAAAAAAAGGATGAACGTCTCATGTCAGATTTATTGCATCTAAAGAGCAAAAGAACGGAGGAGAATACAGCAACAAAAGCTTGCATTCAACAAATCACCATACCACTCCTATAGTGTAGAAGCGTGCCTATAAACGGCAAAGAACGCGGTCCAGGAATTTCACTGAACGGTTTCGGTGTTGAGGCGATCGTATCCGTGGACAGGTGAGCGCAGCGCGACATGACGGCGACCACCGATTGCCTCATTTGTTGTTGTTGCAAAAAAAAAAAATGCAATTAAATAGTATGAAAGACCACACAAGACTATACCTTCTATATGAAAAAGCGCATAAGAAACAGTGTCACAGATGCTGTAGCAATGACGAGAAGCGATTCTTCCTGAGCTTTAACTTTCACAGGATGATACCATCCATAGTTCAATCTATGATTTTTGATCTTTAAACTGAGCACTTCCGCTGCCTTAATACCGCATCTAGTCAGCTGTGAAAATCTCGGGAATGCGCAACAGCTTGACAACAGTAAGTATCAAATGAGACTAACTGCTTGCAAGGTGATGCTCATTTTCTATAGCACTTCGCATATTCGGTGCGTTGCAAAGTTGTCTTTCGCAATGCGAACTGCAAAAGAACGCATCATGCAGTGATAAGAGCACATGGTAAAGTATCATGACGCAATGTCATTCATAGCATTTTAAAGCCTACGGCTCGAGCATGAACCACTGATGAGCAGCTAACTGCAATCAATTAATGTGAAAAAGATGTTTGTCTCGGACAAATGTCAAATGTGAAACTTCACTGTAAACAAATTAGTTTTATTAACAAACTTTTGCAAAAAACGTGCGAGTTTATTGTTTAATCTAAGCTTTGATATCTTCTTTCCTTAAAAAAAAAGAACAGCAACTTTTGAAAAAAAAAACGATCTAGGATAACAGCCAGCAACTCCTCCCCTCCTTTTGGTACGGCTCTGTGCCGCTTCCGTCTCGACGAAACCGATTAGTTATCTTGACGATGGTACACTTTCGCTACCACAGTATTCACGTACCTTAAAAATACTTATTAGAACCATTCGCTGTTACATCAGCATTGTAAGCAAGATATACGGATTAGCGACAACGAAACGAATCGAAACGGACGCATGTGACGAAATTCTGCGAAAACACTGCGCTTCGACAGTATGTAAACAACGAGGAGTGCTATGAATATCGCTCATATATGTGCTTTTACCACCACCATCACTTTTCGTCACTTTACTTGCGACTGACGTTTGTATTTATGTGACTCACATAAACACACACTGATATCATTTGTGGACAGTCAAATGCAGCCATATCGTTCAACAAGCATCGACATAACTCCCGCCTCCTGCCCTCTTACGCGACGCTCTCGCTTCTACGTTCGTAATTTTGCCCGATCGCATGCAACGGATTCCTCGTTTCTCCGGATCATGATAGCCAACGAGGGGGGGGGGGGGGTGGAAT
>JPKZ01001201.1:179484-189783 GCA_000803305.1 Toxocara canis | reverse complement strand
GGGGGTTGGAATTATGCGAACAGAGAAGGGGGGCGTATTTTCATTTGCCGAAGTATGAGTTGAAAAAAGGCACTCCGACAGGCGTCCTCAATAACTATTTATATTATTAACCTAACTAAACTCTGCCATCCATGCAAGTCTGTGAAAATAACCCCACTACAAAACCAAATCAGCTGCGTCACTTCTAATACGAAAAGTTTGAAAACCACCCACTCCCTTAGAAACTGCACTCAACCGAATGCGTAATCCCGTCACAATGGTCGATGGCAAACTACCGCACCCATGCCTCATTTAACCGAAATTCATAAACACGCATCGTACTCGACCGTAACGTTCATGCTCGTTGAAAATGTTCTCCATGATATGATCATTTCTAGAAGGGTCTAAAGAAAAATGTGTTGTAACAAGCTACGCGCATAATCATTTCAACACCTGGCTGTGAATCAAACGACCTTTGTCTCCAAAAGAATTATAAACCAAGAGATCTTTCTACCCAATAGGTCTTTGTACCCAGCAGCACAGCAACAAAAAAGCAGCGGTGAGCATCCGCCGTCCAAAGATGGGAAAGCTAGCATGACACTTCCCCGAGAACGCATCTCATAGCACGCCAAAATCACCTTTCAATTCAGTACGCTATTTTTAAAACAATACTCAGATAGCCCACGAATGGCAACTCCGGAAATTGACTCACTCTTTTGCTCGACAGCTGTCTTGGAGGCCTCTGACTCGATGTTTCAAAGGAACAAATAAAAGGTAAAAGCACTCTGGAGGTTATACATTGGTAACACCATCGTTAGCACGCTAGCACGTTACCGCTCCGGCCTTCAGTGCGATGTCTCGATGTCACTGAGGCAATCGCACGCCCAGCACAGCCATTCCTTGGCTATTTTAGCCTGTTGTTAACCACCCGCTGGCTGGGCTGTCAGTGTTATGGTGGGAAGCATCCGGGAATCCAACTCGGGTCTCCCCGCACGGGAAGCGGGGGCTCTACCACTGAGCTATTGCCGCCCTGTTACACCACCGGTCTTTGAAAAACCAGCCACATCAGCTCCACTTATGTCATGCAGCTAACTTCTCGTTGATAGACCGAAACAGTACCCGGTTAACTGATAGGATAGCCGTTTAGATCGCTCAATAACACGCACCGGTCACCAAATCCTGGCAACATTATAGCTATAAAAACGATCACTGATCGTATCAACGAGTTGATCAGATGAGCAGTCTTCAGATATTACGTCTTGTCTTGGAGTAGAATTAGAACACAACAAAATTTAAAAAAAAAAACCAAACACTCCCATAAATTATAATGGCGAAATGCAACGCGTCACGTCTCCACACTCATACTTCCGTTGACCGAAGCGTTGCAAAGAAAATCACATACAAAAGAGGATCGGACAGAAAAAAACTATACGACCGACGAACTGTGCACAAAACTCAAAAATACGAGGCAATCGGAAAACGATCTCGTCTTCATGAACAACAAGATAAAAATGACGATTATATCAAGATGTGAAGAAATCATCTGGAAGATGCACATTACTCATACAAATGGCTGCTACTACACTGACATTTTGCCAACAGATACAAGAACTTACGATATGACCGTGACACGTTATTCGTATTAATACGCACACACCTGTCGACACTGCGTCATCTCCGACATGGACCATTTCCGCTAATCCCTTTGAACTGAAGTGACTTGACTGACAACGGGTATTAAAAAAAAAGGGGGGAAAGTGGAGGAAAAAAATAAAAATGTTATCGAGAAAAAAAAATGAAAAAAACGCTTCTCCCGCAAAGCGAATTGAAAGTGGTGGAGCTAGCATCTCGTGGCGGAAATGACTCAGCACGATACCATTTGTGGCATTATCGGACCTTCACAACGAAAACATCAACTTTAAACAAAACAAAACTGCTGTAATTGCTCAAGCGCTTTCCTCAGCATCCATAGAACCTAATTCTAGCGAGTGATACGGAGCGAGAAATTTGTTTCGGTTCCATTCTTAGTTGATTTTCATTGTCGTACAAGAAAACCGATGTCGGGAATAGCGAAAACATTCTCTTTGCAAATGCAGGCAAGCATGAAAGCAAATCCTTAATCATCATACAACGAATTTTGGGAAACTTCCATCGAAATCGAAAGTTCAAGACAACAAAAAGCTGCACCGCTTCCTGACGATGAAAGCACGAAACTAAGCAATAACAGATAACGAGAAGTGCCTACGAATTCAATATGCAAAGTTTAAACGATTCAAATTTTGAATCGTGCAGCATAAGGATTTTGATAAATTAGGTCCGCCACCAAATTCCAACACATGATGAGAAATAACTGTGAGCTCAAAATCAACAATATAAAAAAGCGAGTTCGACTGCATTTCAGATCCCAGCAAATTAGGCCCACTTCATTTTTAAGCTCGGAACAATTCTGCAATCGACATGCTATCATAATATTGAAATGTTGATAAAATGTACAAATTAAGCAACTAAAGAATAAGGCACAACACAGTGGTCTGCTCCTTTAATTAAATTGACCGGTAAACTCAATTAAACTAGCGATACAAATTTTGCAGAAGTATAAGATTGAATGGATGGAAATAAAACTTTCAAATAAAAAAGATTAAAACAACAGTCACCAGTTCATTTTAAAAGCGATGCACAAAAACAGTGTACGTAGCAAATTCAGAACGAATGAGGGAAATGGGGAAATGCGAATACCCCTTTTCGCAACAGTTGTTTTTATTTTGTGCTATATATATATTTAGAATTGCACACCTCTTTTCGATTTAACCTTCGCTGAACAGTTTACCTTTCAAGTCCTTAATTCCTCTTCTAAACAAGCAGCAAACGCAATCCTGAATCGATTGAACGGTTGAAAAATGACAACAGTCCGCGCTCCCACCCTCCCCACGATGAACGGCGCGGATCATACAATAATCGCTAAGAATAACATTGCCAGAACAATACGTATCCATCATGGATTCTCTCATACAAATGAAGACATTGAATGCGGAATTGCCTGCCCTTTATTTTTTTTTCCGAACAGTCTCAATCATTTCTCTTCCTTCTCACTATGCCGAACAAATGGTATCGTGCGCATATGTTACGTTCGCAGCGTACAAACCAATCAACCTGTTCCCATTAAAAATCGAAAGATTGACGCCCAATAAGATCCAAATCGGCGTCGTACATCTTCAACCTCTCCCTCCTCTGTCTCCCCTCCCCCTCCCCCATCACTTTTTTGGGATTATGCACGATTCGCCGAAATTTCAAATTTTAAGCTATCCCCTTCGTGAACATCAAAATGATATTTTTACGCCTTCTCTGAGCAAAAACTTTGTGTGGGCTTTCAGAATTTCAAAGCATATTGAGATTCCAACTTTTCGTCCACCCCTCCACCCTTCAGGAGATAATGAAATGCCCATGGATGACCGCAGCCTTGATCTCATAAATCATATGAACACAATCGCTAAATCGTTCTCCCCGCACACGAAGAAAAGAGCAACCAATGAGATCTGGCAACTCACTATGATTTAAAATTAATTGTATAATGAAACAGACCAAGGCGCGTTAGTCTGAGGCAACAATGCACCGCCGCAGTGTAATAAACAGTAATCGCGTCTTTATGTTTTAGATATTAAAGAAGCACCTTGCTGAATATTCAGAAAGCGACGCAACTAACGTGGACAATCGTTCGAGGAAACCGCATTCTGAATCTCAGTCACTCCCTTTGCACTACTGCTCAAGAGCGTGACTGCTGTTTGCACTTCAGTGCTGCATCGTATACAACGAACAATACATGACAGACGAACGACAAAGGGCACTGCTACCAAAACAGCTATGTTCCCCCTACGAAAACTGTTCTAGATTGGCAAAAGCCAAAAGTCGCACTAGACAACAAGAAAGACGGTTTCTGCCAGCACCATTGCAATTATTTTTGGGGCACCTTCTGTCCTGCGCGTACTAGTTCTGAGGTAGTTGATATCAAAATGTGACAAAGAAATGTACAGCCATCAAAGGTACGGCTAGCAGAAACGCACGACAAGAATAAAGCAGCCATGAGTAACGTCTACACATCAACACTATGAAATTTGGACAGCTGATGTACAGACAGTCGACAATTATGCTTCTGGATACTACTGTCCATAAGGCTCATGGTGAGCAAATTTGAAATTCCCACCTCTGAAATACAATTTTTCAAAAGTATAAGTCATATATGACTTATACTTTTGAAAAAAAACCGTGCAGCAACACTGGACAGCTATACCCTCAAACACAGCAACATCTTAGCTATGTTTTGCGGTTCTTCGTTTATGCTCCATCACAGTTTAGTAAATAGCTAGAAACTTATTCATGAAATATGCATTTTGAAATTTGTTTTCGAATTAACCTTTGTAAAAATTTGGTAGCACCTCCAGTTAATAAAGATAAACCGACGAAATGACTATGAACAGTCCCAACTACGTTTACATTGTAGCTTACTCATTCAATGAATCAACCAGTCTAAAACTATCTCAAATCAGCCTAAGGAAATAGCAAAAATTTTGGATCTCGAAACAACCGCATTAGGAAAAGCACACTAGACGGCGGGTTTCTAGCTTAAAACAGTAAACAAAAGTATAACTTCAAGAGAGGCAGCCGGTGACAGAAACCAAGCAATGGTAACGCAGAGTACACCAGAACGGAGGGATGAGTTGCACAGCACTGTCAACCATCAAAAAGATGAGCGGTTGGCCAGATCGAAGTAGATAAATAGGACGGATCACTTCTCCTCCACGAACACTTGCTCACGCACTGGCCACTTGAGATCGGCGAACGAGTGACTGAGATCAAAACACTCCATCTGAAACGCACCTGAATAATTAACTTCCACTTCAGCGTTTTCAACATGCAACAACTGCAGCAGATGACTGATGACTACTTTAGTCAATACTGTCAATAAATGACAACTGTTTACGAGCACTGCAAAAGACTGCGACCATCGTACAGTGCTTCTGTCTATACGAAGTGCCCTGACCGATCAAAACATCAGAAACGCAGTTCAATTTCATTCGAAAGGTGTGGTGCAGGCATGACGACGTCACCGAGGCCGAATTTTAACTATCAGCTTTTGTCACCAACATTACAAATTCTCTGAACAGCGACACAATGTTTCATATACCTAAAGTCCCTTTCACTAAAGCTCCGGCAGCTAATGGGAACGATAAACTGTTTCATACCGAATATTCATACAAAGAAGCATTCAAGCTACGTCATCACGGTCTACCTCCAAAGTGTGCGCGTCAAGAGTGAAAGTGAGCGAACCGCATATGTGCGAGTTACGCATGCTACTTATATGACGAGCGCAGCATGGTCAGTCCCGTTAGGATGACAGCCTACAGTGTTAGAAATGAAAAAGAAAAACCGCCCACGCGTGATCTGTTCGCCCTGCGAAACCCACAAAAAGTTTCGACAAGCTTTGCGTAAGTATTTTCGACGGCAAAACGTAACTCTGTCTAAACTGTCTCAACGACGGCAATTGCTTGCCCCCTTTAGTTTTACGTGTCCTCTCGCCTATCTCAAAACAAATCCCTAGTTGCCGTTGTTAAAAATATTAAATATAAAAAATCAAACATGTTGTTTTAATATTTTCGACTACCGAGAATGGGCTGCTCATACACAACGAACGTAGAACGACGCGCGAAACATCAACTCAGCGATCCCGCTGGGCCTCTTCTAGTCCAACAAAATTGTAAGATTGGTCCTTGATGGGCCTATAAATCCATCTATCCTCTTTCCCTGCTACGATAAGAAGATATTATAACCAAATGTACCGGAAAATTTGGCCCTCCTTGCAAGACATATCAGAACGTTTCGCTCACTTTGAAGGCGATTTCTAAAACAAAAAAGCGCGCTTATTATGCCGACTTTGTCATATCCGATGAAACGGTTTCCTGTGGTAATTAAAAAACGAAGTGCTGAGGACTAAAAACAAGAAAGGCAAAACTTAAACGCACCACGTTCTTCTTTGGTACATCCGAATTCCATACGCGAAAGTGCTCCATATCATAGCCCTTCGACTCGATATACGTCGCCAGGTTGTTGAGTGGCTCACTTGCGCGGAATCTACAATCAACGCTATAAGAGCACTTAAACTTGCGTTCCCTAATAAGGAACAGAAAGCCAATAGTTAGTTACTCAACGAATAACTTGACCGGAAAATCGACGAAAATCATCGACATGGAACTGTTACAAAACACACTCGAATAGAAGAATATTTTTCTACATTCAGTGGCAAAATAACACTTAGAGCCTAGTCTAAACCCCTTCAAAGAGAAAAAAAGCGCAGTTGCTAGCAAGCAGTGGAAAAATGCAATGGTGCAAAGTGAATTCCACATACCAGCCACTTCCAAGCTGAGATGTGCTACCAACTAGTACGAACCCTTCCATAAACACTTCGTTTCAAAACAACTGGAAATTCTAGACAATTGAAATAAGCAGATTCTTTAAAAGTAACCTTCTGACTTCAGCGAAACCATCTGGAAAACGCATGCGTACCATAACGATACCCTTTTCGGTGGCAGCAGGTTCTTTGGGCAGCGAAGAAGCCAACTTCCTCATACGGTCCGCTTTCTTCTCCTCCGCACGTTGGCGTCGCACCTCCTCTTCCCTACAAGTCGTTGTAGTCGGTTAGATGATGCATGCAAATGAAGCCAAGCACAAGAAATCATGCTCCATCAAGAAATACTACCGACTGCCTGACAACATCCTCTTCCCTCCCCCACCCCAATTCCTCCTGATTTCCACATTTGGCTAGACCTCGACTTTCGATTACACCGATCTGCGTGTTCATTTTTTGTTTTATTCCGCTTTTGCCTTTTCTCTTCCTCACTTTTTTTTTTTCATGCTGACTTGATTAGCCGTGCTCTGCGGCTTCCGGTCCCATCTGGCAAAGGGTGAAAGGGTGGAGAGGCTGTAAGTCACAGACTGACATCATAACCATGTGTGATGAATGAATGCTTGAATGACTGATATATTAAAATACGCAAACATACTGCGCGCACAAAAAGCAATTCCACGAGCGAGCACATCAGCTGAAGTAAGGAGATGCTTAAGAGAAATCAATTAAAACTATGAAAGCATAAACAACACTCAACGGCAATAAAACATACTGCTGCTCTTGTTTTTGTCTCTCTAACTCCTCCTGGTGAGCACGATCACGCGCCAAAGATTCTTCGTATTCTCTTTTCTGCTCCTGGCGAATCATCTCTCTAAACGCAAAATTCCATTCAAGCACCAAAACTTAACGTACTCCTTGTTGAACCGGAGTAACAGTATCCCGAACTGTATAGATCGCTTTTTTTTGCAGCAAATATCGGCCGCGCTAATTACTGAAGCCAAGATGACTACTTCATCCGCGACAAACGTAGTAAATATCGGCCGACGATAATCCCAGAATGACAACGCTTGCGCTCATAATTTCGGCGGGTATAAAATTCAACAGCAAACATGGCAGTAAGCCTACAACGCGGTCGTCTTCACTGGATAAACTTTCACTTCACCTTCTATACATTTTTCAGAGGCTGCTTCTTAGGTATCTTTAACACTTTCTCAGTTTGCGCGTATGCGGTTGTTAGAAAACGCGAAAAAGGTGAATTGATGTCTTATTCGCAAGCTTATTCTCCCCCCCCCCCCCCCCCCCTCAAAAAAAACAACAGTTATATGTACCGAGAAGCATTTCCCATTTCGTTCTATCTCCCTAAATATTTTCCTGAGGTTATGAAAGATGCAGTTAAGCTTAAACCGACGATGAAGAAGAACAAATTGATTTTCTGGTAATTTTTATACGTAACTGGAAAACGGTTCCGCTGATGAGATTTTCACCCTCATCATGACGGCTTCCTTAACTTTTAAAAAGATTTCGTAAAGCCACCAAGTGTTGATTAAAGTGATGCCCTACTGCGCGGCAGAAGATCAGTCGTGTTACAACGCAAAGACACTTTCGGCTTCGACATTCGTACGCTTTCCGAATGAAGAAATTCAGGAAAAAAATTGCGAAAGCGGTTTTGGATTAGAAAGTAGGCACCAAATACCTGACACATTAGCATTGGACAGATTGTTTAGCCAACAGGTCAGAACAGCAATGTAATAAAATTTAAGAGTTTCGGCAAACCAGCACAACACCAGCGAATTTCATTAGTAAAAGCGGCAGCACGTAATTTTCGGAATTGTTACAATCTTCTTTCTGCAGCGGGCAAAATTTTCCTCTCGATTTTTTTCATACTGCAGATCTTATACCGTCGAAAAACGTTATCGGCGTCAAATCGCAATCAAGTTAGTCTTCACTGCTGCTTAGGCTTTCGCCTAACGGCATGGGAAATAAAGTCAATATGTGCGAATACGCAACCAAAGAAGGCAATCAACCTCTCTTGGCGCTGTTTCTCCTCGGTTTCTTCGATGCTTCGGATGCGTTGATAAAATTCCAAACTATTCATTAGCTTCTGCATGACATCGTCGGCTCTATCGAAACCTGAAGCTTGCGTGCCGCGTCAACTACAGGTTTCAGTACCACTCACTCCTCCCCTCCTCCCAGTCACTCAAAGAACATGGGAGCGAGAAGTGGCTGGCAGAAACTGCCACGCACAAATTTGTCTTTCCCAATTCTGAATGGACCTACCAGCCCCGATATTCGGACTTGGTTGTGACTAAGAGCAGTTGCGACCAACAACCAATTCCATCGCGACTGTGACCGGCTTTCAGGTCCACCGGTCTACTGCGCTCCCCCATTTCCTCTTTTGCCCGATTTTGTTTGATTCTCTTTTCGTATCACTTTTCTGATCAGGTTCCGATCTCAGCTCGAAATCGGCATGCGAATAACGCTTAAGAAGTGGGAAGAGAGTAGCAAATTCACTTATATTTCTTACTCCACACTCACCAAGGCACTGTTAGCACAGAATTGCACAGATCTCACTCATTTTAGACCCCTCACAATAAAGAATTGCTGATGACGGCGACTGGCGCAGATGTACAGCGTGTAGGCCTCGATGTCCGGCTTTCATGTACCCAACGTACTATTCAGTAATTTGTTGACATCCCTCGCAATGCTATATAACTTCGCAAACTACCACGGCAGTTTGCGAAGTTCACTCTTCAATTACCTGCAGTCACTTAGGCTGCAACGATGTGCTGACAAAACAGCAATTCCAATGCTCCATTTTTACCAAAAAGCTAACCTAATCACAGCTATAAGTATCAGAGCACACTCCCTAGCAAATAAGAAGGATCAAATTACATTTCTCACAAATATTTCTTTCTTTTCTTCGTAATATAGAACTTCCTCGGTAAACAGATCAGCTTTCTGCCGAAAAAAATTCACTAATTTTTGCACTTCTATACTTTATTCACCTTGTCAATTCTTCGCATCTGCCCTTTCATAATACCAATATCTTCAAAAACAAATTTTGTCGATCGGTTTTATCAAACTGCAGTCTCCGCAGACCTTTTTTTCGAAGTGAATTGCCAACCTCCTGCATCATTCCCTCCTCAGTTCTTACCCGTTAGGGGATTCTACACGTCCGACCCTTATTCTGCAGATCACTCCCTTCGAAAAAGTAATGCCAACTCTTATTGGCTTTCATGAGCGTGTACCTTAGAGTAATTTCGATACAACGGTGCAATAAAGGAATGAGAGATACCCAATACTTACTCATAATGATGGAAAGCGACTCTGTTAGGTGGCGGTGCTCCCTTAATCCTCGTTCAATCTGACAAGAACTGAAAAGCTGACGGATCGGAGTTGGTCGGTATTTGAAGAAAAAAGCTCAAGTTCAACCCGGTATCTCCGCAGTAAGAGAGAGACAAAACGCGACCAAACCTTGTATGTTGAATGCATAATAGCAATGCTGACGAGAAACATGACGAAATATTTCGTCATGTTTCTCGCATTTTCTTGAACACAAGTCCTTCTTCGATTTATATATATTCAGGGAAATATCGTTTATTAATTTAGGCCACTTACCAGAGCACATGTCAAACATTTGAACGACACCCGCGTCCTTCGTGATTATAAGCAGCAAGGGATATTGATCGTAGAGGGTCCTAAACAGCATCAAATGGTTATACCCAAAAGCTAATTTACTGCACAAAAATTCTTTCTCAGCGAATGTTATCACCAGTTTCAATTCGTGCCCAACGTTTTCTGATGAATACTAAGCCGCCTTATGTTGTTCTCAATCTGCCGTCCATACACTGTCGGAACAACAATTCTTGCCTTACCCACTAAAGCAGAATAGTGGCAGCTGAGGTGCCAAGCTCTCCCTTTAC